>JBBUKS010483709.1:0-16222 GCA_038050645.1 Hedychium gardnerianum
TAAATGAAAGTTTAGAATTTGATTTTATCTTTTATTAGATTGATCACAAAACCTTTAGATTTTTCAGGTTGCATACACCATAGTTTGCAAAATCGCGATCTGGATCGTATGATCCTAAGATTCGGAAGCATCAAATTGCTCTTGGATCGTGTAGGATTGTTTTTCGTGATGGAATCGAAGTAGGATAGGTGGGATCGATAGAATCGAAGTAGGATCTATATAATTCTACGTTACAAATCATTCTATGCATTTTTATTGGGGATTGCTGATGCAGAAGTTTTGGGAGGTCATAACTTTTGATTCAGATTAAATCACAAGACTTATAATAATATATTAAATCAAAATTTATTCACAGATTTACAATTGATTACGGGATTACTTGTAACAGTTCAATTTCAAATTCAAAAATTATCATTTAAAATTTTTTCAAAGGCCTAAAAGATTTTGTCTTTTTAAATTATTTTTTAAATTATTTTATAATTTAAATTATTTTCTTGGTTTGGAGACTATTTAAACATATGTTTAGTTGGTTTTGAGTTTGTTTTTATTGTTTCTTTTCTCCAAAATAACAAATTTGTGGATGTCTATTGTTTGACATTAGGGTTTAGAGTTTAGAAAATTGCTTGATATTTTATATTTTCTCCGTTTGTATTTAAATCAAAGGATTCAATAGTTTTTGTTATGTCAACTGCTTGGTTGATCTTTAAATTGGGTCATCTTGTGAATTAAGGGAACATTCTTGAGATTAAATGAGATTATTATTATTGTGTTAAGTAGAAATTTTATATTATTTTATTTTGTGATCTGAAAATAAAAATATTATTGAGTACTAATGTAATAGCAAATATGACATATACAATTCACCTTTAGATTTTTTTTTCCTATGTGATAATAATTTTTACTCATCTTAATACTTACTTTAGTTTTATTTTATAATCATATTGATTAAAATTATAAAAATTAGTAACATAAAGAATATCATGATACGAATAAAAGGATTTTTTATGGAAATAAAATTGGCTTAGTTGGTGTAGCTGTGTCATTGAAAAATCTAACTTTTTCCTTATTGATGGATTGGATAATAACTAAGCAATGACGTAGTGATAGATTTTTTTTCAATTTTTTAAATACTTAAGAATTGAGTTTTAATTTTGATAAATTAATAAAAAATAATAATGAACAGTTAATTTAAGAATGATTGATGTATTATTTTTTTAATTTATTTAGCTAGTAGAAAACTTTCGCGGTCATCACAAGATAAAATTAATCGACAAAAATTTGATATTTGATGTCAATTAAAAAACTACGTAACAATTAACAAAGAACACAAGCAAACCTTCGAGGAAGTTTAAGACTCGGAGCTCGACAGACTTGAACAAATCGCGAAGACAAATATACGGTCCGACAAAAAATTCCAAATTGTAGTAGAGATCTGTACAAGAAATTTAAGGCGGCTAGATTTTCATGCTCTTCCAAAACGAAGTTCCTTTTTGCACTAGCCGATGAAGTGTTGGAAGAAGATGCGGAGAGAAAATGCTGATAACTGTTTCTTGATTCGCAAATGTCGATCATCCTTACACAGGAAATCTTTTGGATGTTCGGTATTCTTGCAATCCCATTCGACTTTCGACATCACTAGAGCTATTGCTTTCTTTCATTACTTCCATATCCGTACTCCCCGACCTTGACCTTCGGCTTCTACGATCCTTTACAAGCAATAAGAGTATCATTAAGCAGTAGAATTGTATGAAAACAAGGATGAAGAGGACAACCTGATCATGTTGAGTGAATTCATCTGCTTCGAGCATTCGAACAACTTGCCCCATCTTGGGTCTTTTATCAGAATCAGAATCGATGCATTTCAGTGCGACTAGGAGTGTGCGTTTGAGGGCCCGAACGGATGGTTTAACCTCAAGCTTTTGATCCACTACCTCATCTGCCCTTCGACTCCCAACCATCATCTTAAGCCAATCCACCAAGTTCACCTACAAACAGGAGGAAAACAAAATGCTTAAATGAATGTAAGCATTACTACAATGGCAGAGTTAATGTGCAATTGAGTGTTTAAATCAGACATGCAGGCAAACCTCATTTGAGGGCCTTCCATAATTCACAGGATCCCTGCCAGTAACAGTCTCCAGCAATAGAACTCCAAAGCTATACACATCACTTCTCTCATTTAGAAGACCAGTGTTGGCATATTCAGGAGCCACATATCTGGAATTCACATATGAACATGTTCGTCAATGCCATTAAGATCTTCCAACAAGTCCCAATAACTCAGAAAAGCATAAACTAGATAATACAAACCCAAATGTTCCCATTACTCTTGTTGCAACGAAGCTTTTGTCAGAGCCCAGCAGCTTAGCCAATCCAAAATCAGATATCTTTCCGTTGTAATCTTCATCGATCAAGATGTTACTCGATTTGATATCTCGGTGCACTACTTTTGGTTCGATTGCTTCATGCAAGTAAGCAAGCCTGAAAGCAGTTCAGCTAGGCAACTCAAACTGAAGTATATAAAGACCGAAAAGAAGAAGACTTGTTCAGGAGGATTGAGCTTACGCCTTTGCTGTGCCAAGGATGACCTTCATGCGCTTCTCCCAACTAAGGATGCCTCTTTGATGCATAGCTCCGTGTAGCCACTGCTCCAAGTTTCCATTGTTGACATACTCGTACACGAGCATCCTGTTAACATCGATCGATCTAGCGTAATAATCATCTCAATGGAAGTAACTAAATGAACAGCTCAAACTTTTCACCTGTGAATTCCTTCTATGCAATACCCCAAAAGCCTAACTAGATTCTTATGCCGAACATGACCAATGGCTTCCACCTCTACTCTGAATTCCTTCTCTGCCTGTCCTCTGCATAATTCAATGAGTGAGCATTAGTACATTATTTTGAGTAACAAGAACCTGAATGAAAGTGTGATCAAGAAAAGTTACAGATTGTTCAGAAGCTTCTTTACTGCAACCTCAGTACCATTTATCAAACGCCCGCGATAGACGACTCCATATCCACCCTCCCCGAGGACATTGTCATTGGAGAAGCGACTTGTTGCGAGCTCAAGATCCCTTAAGGTAAACCAATGGCCCCAACCGAGATGCGAGGACTCGGGCAGTCCAACTAAAGGAGATACAAGTGGAAATGCTGCATATGCTTTCCTAGTAGATCCAGAGCTACCTTCATCACCAGAACAAGAACTCCCAGCTCTATCATTGTGGCGAGCTGAGCTGCACGGGCCAATGTTTTCGGCATCACATGAATTGCTATTGGTGATCAGTTGTGCTGCAAATGTCTTCCCTGATTCCCTGTCACTAAGTTTGTCATGGCTGGGGACGAGAGGCCCTTCGTTTTCCTGAAGAATTTGATCCGAGCATTGATCACCAACTATGTCCACAGGGATTTCCTTCGACACGGTTGGGATTTGCGATACTGGCATGCTTTCATAAGTCTTCCTTGTCTTCCTCTTGGATGTGATCCATATGGATAAAATGGCCAGAATAAACACAATTAGAACACCCACGCAGATGCCAATCACAACCCAAAGTCTCAGACCAAGAACGGGCGTCTTTTCTGATAACTCATCATTTAATGAACTATCAGACGACATCTTCTTCTTCTTCTTTTCTGCAATTCAACTAGAGAAGAATTAGTTTTAGCTAGAACACTAGTTTGTATCAGATTGTCTGAAATGCTTTTCTGCATCGAAACTAAGAACTAATTTACTCTTTGAAGTCAAAGAGGAGCATTAAGCAACATCAATTCACTGAAGATTCAAACATTTCGTCAGTTATAAAGAGTAGCAATTTAAGCAATCCCGCAAAGAAGATAATAAAATAAATCATAAAACGAAAAATTACCACTTTTAGTGGCTTGATCTTTCGGTTTTCCAACCAACTGGCAAAGGGCTGCTTCAAGTCACAGAGATTTGATACATGTGGCTTCAAAATCAAATATGATCACAGCCTAAGACAAGCCAAAGGAAGTTAAAGAAGCAGAAGGACAAAAATAGCTCACTTCACTGGAAATAATCCTTCCCTGTCATGGGCTAAGCAAAGCCTGGATTTGAGAGCCAAAAGTGGTGGAGGCCGGAGGGGAGAGGAAGAGGGAGAGATCAGGAGAAAGATGAAGCAAGAAAGAGTTAATGTACAGATTGGCATTTAAAGCAGGACTAGGAAGGACTAGGAAACGGAAGCATTAAAAAAAAAAGTTGGCATGTGAGCAGAAAAACAAATAAATTAAGAGATATAGATTGGTAGATTAGATAGAAAGATTGATGAACTAGATAAAATGAGAGAGAGGAAGGAATGAATGATTGATGAGGTCAACTTCAAAGCTTGCCAAAACTCCAAAATCCAGTTTGCTGGCTTGCCAATCTTATTGCCAACTTAACATTTTGTCCTCTTATCTTGCTTGTGGCATCAAAAAGACTACCAAATTTACGACTTTTCTAAGCTCTGCTACAACCTCTTCTTCAATTTTTCTTTATAGGTTCTAGCATCAAGCAGTTAAGTAGTGACTAATCATATTTGTCTTTCATTTGTGATATAGCGTTAATCACAAATAGTGATGATTAAGGGACACTGAAGAATCATTTATGATATATGCAGCCAAGATCATGGAACATGTGGAGAACAGATTCTGATTCGAGCTACTTATTTAGCCAGAGAGATTGCAGGCACTCAGACCAAAGAGCCATGGTCATGGTCTCTGTAATCCTTGCTCTTCGAGCAGATTCTGGATATTAAAGTAAGGCTTGCGTTTAGATGCTCTGCCTCTTCAATCTCACAAGAAGTTGGATTGATGCTTTGCAGGAGATCTGAGCAAAAATGGCAGTCATTTGTTTTCACCTTTTCTTTATTCTTTCCTGATCAAATCATCTGCTGTATGATGAAATCTGTGTGTGGAGGAGTTACTTTTGCATGGTAGGTAAGGCATGTGCAATGGAGTGTTGAATCGCGTAAGGCTCGTAGAGACCAAACTACCTGCTGCTGTACAAAAATGATAAAACAAAGCTGGGATTCTTGTGACAGCTAATGAGACAACTTGCTGGCTGTTGCACCAAAGGCATTGAGGATGGCTATGATCCTCTGGACGTGACCATCTTTGATAAAGAACAATTCATCTTTGATATAGTCATTTCATAGACAAACCGTATGCAAGTTTCTTTTTTTTTTAGTTGTTGCTCACTAACTAAAGGTGAGTTAATAGTAGTGATTGCTTTAGTTAATTACTGGGATGAACATTAATTACATCATGTAATTCACAATATACTCTTTTAACTCATTTCGCTTGTATAATGTTTTCTTTACTGTGCACGGCACCGCGAGATTACTATTGGGTGAACTTATCAAATCAAGACGTGCATTGCCTACTGCATATCATCTTTTAAAATAAACATATCTGTTAGTTTTATGGGTTACTTATATATTTTTAAAATTTTATTATTATGAATGTTATTTTATATCTGTTAGTTATACGTAACTTATAAATTCAAATGAAGAATATCCTGTAATAATTATTCATATTTTATTCCCCAGGAATAAATTTCATTCTTTATCAATTTTATTTCTTGAACCAACTGTTATATGGAGGAAATCTAATCTGGACGGCCCAACCCTAACCGACCATCAAATAAATTCAAAAAATACAAATTGGTCACGAAGAGGTCGCTAACTTCTGGTTCAAACTCCACACATGTTCAAAAATATCCCGTATGAATTTTGAACCCTCGTTATATGAAAAAGAGCCCCCCACTTTACCACCATTCGTCTTCGATCTACCTCCAACATGTTCTAGATCTGCATTGATATGCTTCATCAAATTGTTTTCCCCATCCTCCAGATTTACGCTGCACGGTCGAGATGCCATGCCGCGGAACCGTCCAACGGTCCGAGCTTCGTTTACGTATATCTCGAAATACAAACTCACGTATACATCTTATCAAACCAAAATCTCACAATAGATCAAAAAATAAATTAATTTACACTATGTTCTTATCCACAAGAAAGTTGCAATTATCATGTGGATGTCGTACGAGCATTGTAAAAAAGCTTTGATTGCCAGTGAGATTTAGAGAGCAATATCTAATATCTACCTGATAAAAAATATCTTCTTCGAATCCGATTGTGTCGATAGTGGTGGCAGCAAAAAGCAACCATAACAATTGCACAGACGATCATCTGCATGGCAGTAACCGCCCTCAGTCCTGCATGAATAGTAGACATTAGAAGCTCATCTCAGCACCACCTACAGTGCTACATGAACAATGTATTTGCACCTCGAATGTTCTTAATGAGATTCTCGAGATCAATCCTAGTATTCCTACTTTGTGTATCAAGATCGTCCAAACCGTTGGACTCTGGATTCATGGTGACGGTATTATTTTCAGAAGCATTCGGATATTTGTGGCATGTGTTTGGGCATTGGGCTCCACTCTCATATTCATCACTCCCATCACAACAATCTACAAATATGTATAATGAAGAAACAGTTATAGTAGTTTAAATTATCATCTAATCAGGAGTGCATTGGGGTCTTCAGCGAAAAGAACACTGGAGGATTCATATCTTAAGAACACGTACCGCAGATATGATCATTCACTCGAGAAGAGAACAAGAACCGAGATACATCTCCCATGTTTCTGCAGTAAAATTTACTTTCTGGGCAAGCAGAAGTGCCTATAGCACGTAAACAAGTAGAAATAAGTGGCTCAGGAAAAACATTATGAGAACAATGAATAGCAGGACTCTGGACTAGTAAATAATATACTACATCTAATCCACATAACACACTTAGGCTTTAGATCAAATGACAAGAATGATGAACTTTGTATGCAGAACTCTAGGTTTGAAAAATCTGTAGTTGTTATGTTCAGCATGACCCATCCTGGTCCAGTTCAAATTCCACCTGTTCACACATGACCATCCTGCCTAAGCTTTTAAATGAATAGGCATTCATATCTGTGGATAACTGATTAGTTCAATAATATAGTTTCTTTTTTCTAATATTAATCAAATTAATTGATGAAGTACTAAATATGATCATCAAACATGTTTTATTTCTGAACACACTTTATAAAGCAATGATGAGGTTCAACACCAAGCAGCTTCTACTTAACCAGAAAATTCACAAGCACGAAGAATGAAGCATCATGATTGATGCTATTAGATGTAAATTGTTTAATTCAAATTATCACAAACCACTCAAATGATGATAGTGAATGCCCATTAAAGCAGGACAGTGATCCATCTTTGAAAAACCAAGCTATATTAAGCTATGCAAAAGTTACATATCAAAGCACAAAGATTCGAGCTCAAAGTGCTAACCAGCAATGATGTTCAATTTCCAGTCCCAAAAAATCTAAGATCTACCAATTATAGAACTTCAATATCAGTTAGCAACTTGCGGAAGACATAATTATCATAAGAATAATTTCATACAATACTAGATATACATAAAATAAGGCTTAGTTTAACCGAAAGGCAAATAAACAAGAAAGGGTTCCACAACTTAGATATACATAAAACAGAATTTACTGAACTTCTCTCAAAGCTTTAAGCAGAATTCACTTTGGTGGGAAAAGACGGGGATGGAGTTAAAAAAGCACATGAAGAAATAGCTGATGAAATTTTCCTTTTGTTGTTGAGTTGGATGAAAAAACATGCTGTGTTTGCTTAGAAGAGAGAAGGTAGGAGAGAAATGAAGCAGTAAAGAGAAAGGAAAAGAAATGAATTGCATTATCTTATTTCCACTTTATTGTATTTTTCTAATTTACTTGAATGGAGTTAAAAGCACAAAACAATATTAGTCATTTACTTGAACACATTAAATGCTTAAAGTTCATATTCCTCCGTTTCCACCAGATTTTTTTAGCAGAAATAGAATTAGAGCAATTGGATGGAATTAAAAAATTTCAGCTTCTCTACTTACAATTAGAGCAATTGAATGACATTAATTTTTTCTTCTTCTCTACTTCCAAGTAAACAAGTGAAATTAATAATTTCATTTCTTTTCCTTTATATTCTCTCCTACTTCCATTCAAGCAAACATAACATTAAGGAAGAAAAGCGATGAATTGAAAACAAACCAACTGTTTTCTTAGATTGGTAACCGCCCAAATATGGTTAGAAATGGAAAAAAAAAAATCTCAAGCTATACTGTTGCCCATATCAACACAACAAATATCTACCATGCAAACAAATAACAAACCATTCTTCTTCCTTGACTTCCAATTCTCAGTATCTTTGGAAATACTGTTCCTCATACATTCCTAATACCTTTCATTCTTTCTGTATCCTTTATCCATCTTACTCTCTACCATTCCAAGTAAATAGGAAGAATAATCATCAAAAACGCCAGTGATATAGTCGCATAATTGTTTAGGCAAGGGGGGAAAGGGGCATGAATGAAGCAAAATCCAAAGAAAAAAAGGAGGGAGGAAGAAGCAAACCGGGTTCATCAGTTCCATCAGGGCAATCACAGAAGC
The DNA here is from genome assembly GCA_038050645.1 of Hedychium gardnerianum. NCBI lineage: Eukaryota > Viridiplantae > Streptophyta > Magnoliopsida > Zingiberales > Zingiberaceae > Hedychium > Hedychium gardnerianum. The sequence goes on from JBBUKS010483709.1 coordinate 8,495, forward strand.
CATCGTTTAGCCGATCTTTAGGGAAAGTTGCGGAGCCGTCTCTGCAAGCTATCACCGGCCCCATGAAGTACTTCTCATCTGCAAGAACGATTCGTTGAAGGATAGGAGTATAACGAAACAAGAGGCGATGCGGAGGCAGAATCGGTGACCTCGCGGAGAGACGCCACGAAGGGGAGAAGCAGAGAGCGGCGACGCGAGGGCGAAGACGAGGAAGCAGAGGACGCCGCCGTAGTCAGCGCTCGTCGACGCAAACCCTCTGGAAGAGATCGGCATTAGGAGGAGAGGGAAAGCATCGGAGCTTTGAAGGGAAGCACGACTTCTTCCCGTCTACACCCCCGCAAGTCCTCTCCTCCTCCGTCTCCGTGGACCCATTATTTTGACGGCGGTGGGGCCATCCTCAAAGAGATAGCTAGACCGTGACGTTTCTTTGCTGGACCGGAAGTTGGACCGGCGGTTTGATATCGACAGATTTAGAAAAGCAATGAACTGAGTGAACATTATATACTCAATTAAGGCTCAGATTATACGACAGCACAAAACTCAATACGAACAGCTTTAGCATGCTCCATAATTAACTTAAAACAAAGATATCAATTACTGAGCATATCAAAGTCTAGCATGATTAGCTACGAGGAAGATCAGCTCATCCAAATCTAATGTTAAGTGAAATACAAGTTCAGAGAAACATTTGAAACCAACTTTCTTCTAGTATTCAGCTTTTCTAAAGTCCTAAGGATCAACCCTGGCAAAATGCACAATTTTTGTCAAATTAAGTCAGATACTAGTTCATAAAACACAACCAGCAGATATGGCTTCTAGCAGCACTGATTAGAGATTGTCTCATGAAACCAAAGGCCTAAAACGGAGCAACACACTCAGCATAGCGGGCGCTTAATCCAGTGCAATTGCACGCTAGAGGTTTCACAGGAATTCGAGGCATTGAACTTGAAACTACAGCGTCGACCTTCTTGTGAGTGGAGAACGGTGAGGCTGGCAGAACTTTATCGACTAGATTAGCTAGAGGAGCCGTGTCAGTCAAAGAAAAACCGAATAGCTTGCAACCATTCTGCTCGTTTTCCAAACCCAACTTGCAATGTGGTAGAGTAGCATCAGCTTTTACCACCTGTTGTTGTTGGTTGGAAGAAGGAAAACTCATGCTTTGAGGCCAAAAGAGAATGTTTGAATCTCTATGGAAGGTTTCTGTGCAATTTGGCTTGGCAAAGTAGAAGCCATCACCACCGTTGTCGCGACATTTCATGCTAGATATAGATTTTGTCAATGAATTCCTGGACTTTGTTTCTTGAAACATGAGTACGGATGATGGGGAAGATACTGGAACTGGTGATAAAGACTGTTGAGCAGGAGTAATGGATCGGCAAGATGCGTTGGATAATTTGCTCAGACCATGATATGTAGGAGAATAATCAAACATGCAGTAGGCTCCATCCCTCGGATGAGATTCAGACGGAACTCCTAGGAGAGGAACTTTCGAGAAAATTTCTTGACCTTGCAAGACCTTTTGGAATCGGGTAGATTCGTTAAAGCCTGTGCAATCAGAAGGAAACTCAGAATTACCAAGTGGCACTCTGAACATTCCTCCTGAAACAGATGCACTTATCTTAGAGCTGTTTGCAGCAGCTGAACATGCATCATCCTCTGAGTATTGACTGATTTGGACCTCCGAAATAGGAGGAGCTGCTGCACTGGCATTGTTGAAAGCTCTGATTTTTGTAAATTCTTGACCTTGCAAGACCTTGCGGAAACTTGAAGATTTTCTGAAGTCCGGACACCCATTTCCATCTGCAGACAATTCGGCACAGATTAAAAACAACTAAGACACAGATTTGCCTTAAGTGACCAGGTTTTGATAAAAGATCAAAGACCTACTTGCAACCCAGTAATCCATACTGTGAAGAGGAAGGCTGATTTTGGCCCTTTTGGAACCTGCTGTTGACAGGCTGACAGAGCCTAGAACTGAACCAGTTCGTTCGATTTCCCATGGAGATAGTCTACTGCACTGGCCAAATTCACGATCGTCATCCCAACTTACCTATACATTTGTAAAGCACATCATCAATCAGCAATGCAGTAAAAAACTACTAAGTAGAAAGAGTTTGACATTCCAAAATGCCTAAAGTGCAGTTACAAGCAGATAAAACTTGTGTGAAGACTTTCACAAAAGATCTAGTGAAGGGAGTTTTCTTCCCATGACATGTGTTCTCAACTATTGCTACAAAAGCGTAGCACTTACGGGACAAATAAAATTGTAGCACCTATCATAATAAAATAAAATACGTACCATAATTCAAGGCTAGCTGCTAAGATGACTAAAGGATAACACATAGTATAACTAAAGGGTAGCATCTACCCGGTGAGAATAAAAGTAAATAGCAATTACCATATCGACATAGCAGTGCACCTATTTAACTAAAGGATAGCACCTGCTCACTAAGAAGAAAATAGAACGCCTAACATAACTAAAGGGTAGCACCTTGTATAAATGAAGGTCCAAGGAGATCTTTATCCCTTTTGCTGATTTCCTTATTAAGCCTTCTGGAGGACTTTGAATTAAGTACACTCGTAACAAGTTGGGACTTAACAATATTTTTGGGTTAAGGACTTAGAATTAAACAGAGTTTGAGGAAGTATCAAAAACTAAATTGCAAATACATTAGGAATTAATTGTCAATATATCAACCTGAGGGGTGTAACTGTCAAAATAAGGGATAATAGTAATTTATATATGAAGGTAAAGGGAAGTTCCAAGGGAAAACAATCCTAATAACTTTTCCCCATGATATGGCAACAGGTATAAAGGACAAAAGCTGTACTTGTTTGCACATAATGTTAACAATTTCATGAGTAACGTATACAAAGAGAATAGGAAAGAATTGATATTGCTAAATGTATTGGATACTAATTTTTTGAATTTGTTAGATCAAACATTGCACTACTATTTCCAAAAGGGAACGAATTGTTCGAAGAGGGAACAAAGAAGGGTGTATAAACATACTGACAGACACCTCCACTTCGAACCAGGCCATCTTACAGGGTCAACTTCATTGATCCCAGTTATCAGTCCCGCAGACCTTTAAGAAAGTAATTGAATGATTCAATGCATTTCAACTTAGATTCTAGTTACAAATTTTGTTTGAGGTTATTTTCTAACCTTCTATCTCTGGCGTCTTCACTTTCACAGATCATTTTGAATCTCGCTCCGACCGAAACAGGATTTTTGAAGCCTTTCAAAAATTTCCAGTATGGAACTATGAAATCTGATGAGCTTCCCCTGCAGGATGATAAAGCATCTTAGGAAGAATCACCATGAAACTCTACTATCGTTTTCGATTGACGATCTAACAAGCTGTCATTTGTGGAAAACAAACTAAGACATGATATACCTAAAACAGTAGAAAAATTACAATCATTATCAAATATTATTCTTAAAAATAACTGGAAACTGCATTAGATGTGGACATAATACATTCTCATAAAACTGAAGGTGACAATCGGGAGTTAAATATTTAACAGAACTAATACTCTCATGAAAGCTAGCAGCTTTTACATAAACATAAGGTAGAATTTAGATACACCACCAAGCATACCTTGGATCATAGTAGACGTGGAAGACTTTTCTTTCAGACACAGCATTAGCAACGACAGGAAGGGTTGTTAGATTCAAGTTCCTACTGGTATGTGTTGAAGCTTTAGTGCTGCTTTTGAATTGGGTTGCTCTTCTGATGCCCAATCTCAGCTCTCCATCATTACCACTTCACACAAAGATCAAACTCATTTTCGTAACGGATCTTCATCATAAAAACAAAGAGAGATACATAGCAGAAGTTTGACAGTGCATACCGAAGAAACAACACTGCATCCCCTAAAATAAGCTTTTTCCTATTTACAAAGGCACTCCATCCAGTTGTAAGAAGATGCCTACGTGGTTGACCTACAAGGTACATAGTCTAATTTTCTTTAGCATCAAAACATTAAGTTTAATCTTTTACAAACTGCAATTCTATTTGTGTACAATCGATATTTATTATCAGAACTAACCTCTAAAAGATCATAAATCATATAGATGACTGGAGTGATATCACAATTACCTAGTAAAGTGTCCCTGTGAGCTAATGGAATAGATAACTAAATGTCTTTATTTATCATAGTAATCAATTTAACTGGATTTTTTCTGGTTTATCATTTTTCATGGTAAATCTCTCTCCTTGGCTGGCGAGTTTTATTTATGATATCTCAACAGAGTTGGCAGATGCAGCATAGTTAGATGTTCTGGTACAGTGCTGGAGTTTTCTGAAACCACTCAAAACGCAGTAACATGATAGCTGCTCTCCTAGTTGTTCATTGTCTCTAGGAATGTGTCACTCTGCAGTATGTTCAACCATTTTATTAATTAAAAGAAATGGAAAAAAGCTTCTTTTTTTCTCCTAAATGAATATTGTGGTTCTTAAATAACATATGGTAGAATCGCACAAGATGTTTTATGGATATGAATAAGAAACATAAACAGTTCAAAATGGCATTTCAACTAAATACTTCAATAACTTCACCTGCCCAAGCTAAAACTAACAGGCAATACGAATCCTTAAAATCAAACAATGACAGAAAGGCTAATGTGCAAGTCTTCTGAGTTCAGGCACTAGAAAATAAATGACAGTCTTGACACAAAGTTAGCATACCTCTGTAGATATGCCGGAATCTCCACTCTGTACCATGCAAATCTTTGGCAACAAGTTCTTGGGAAGGCCTCTGCAACTTATAATCCTAATCCGAAATAATAAGGAAGAAGCAAATATACACTAGTTCAACACAACGTTTGCCTTGTCAAAGAGAGGACAAGGAAAAAAAACAAGGACGCTAAATCTGATTGACTGAAGTAACTACTGGAAAGTATATGCACTAAATAAATGTAATCAAACGCTCCGTATCAGGGATGATGAAAGCTATAATTGTTACCAAGGGAGGGAAACAGTCTTCAGCAGCTCGCCGTGGCACAGAGAACCCTCCATGAGTGCTAGTGTCAGAGGCAGTGAGCGTCTTGCAAAACATGTGAGGAATAGAGGGTCTGCTTGCAAGTTCCACACTCTCTTCCGCCTCATTGTCCTCAACCTCACCCTTCTTCAATCTTTGTTCGAAATCCTGCTCAAAAAAAATTCAGATAGAATACAACTCGAGAACTTTAAACGCCCGGCCATAAATTCCTACCTGACTTTCCGCAAAGAGGCATAGCTCGGCATAGACCTCGTCTGTAACGGTATCGGCCTGCGTCGATGGAAGCCACCCAACCAAATGAAGTGAAACCCACAAAAAATGGGAAGAAATCATTGTTTGCGATCCTAAAGAAATGGAAGTGAGAAGAGATGAGAAAACCGGACATGGAGCTTGAGGTCGACCACGCAGCAAAAGACATGAGGCGGCAAGTCCCCTCGGCAGATCCCACCTCTGCCTCCGTCGTCCCCGCCATCTAGGTCCTCCAGCTGCTCGGTGTGGCCCTGCGGCAAGTACACGACCAGGCTCCCCTTCTTTGGCAGCCATATCCGTGGCCCGGCGCACGCGTGCCACAACTCCAGGCACATTGGCGACTCTTCAGCCACGGGCGCCGGGAACTGCGGAGGAGTGCAGTGGGCCGTTTGCTCCGGCTCCTCATCCTCCTCCCCCTCGATCGTGTTCAAATCGATCCCCATTCTCTCAAAACCCAGAGATGGCTATTCAAAGTTGCGAGACGCAGATTAAGCAAAGAGAAAATGAGATTACAGGAGCTGCCGAGCTACCGCATAAAAGCCACAAGAAAGCCAGCGCAGGAGACCGAGACGAGAAGAAACGGACTGAGAGAGACACGAAAAATATTGAGAAAAACTAGACTTTTTTCGCCCTTTTCCACTCTTCTTCTCTGAGGTTATTCTCCAGCCATTCATAAGCCTTGCCAAAAGAAAGCGAGTCAAAAGCGAGCCATGCCTCAACCGTACCCCCTGCAGCTCCGACCTTCATAACTCTTGTGTCTCTCTTCCTACATTGGCTTGCTGTTGCAGCGATGAAGTCGTCATCTCCTGCTGCTGCAGCAGAGCACAGGCATCGTGTCAATACTGGAAGACTGGGAGGGGAAATGAAGAGGAGAGAGAGTGGGAAGGCAGTGTCTCAGTTACCTTCCTCACTTTCTCCTCGCTTTTATCGGTGGAACTGCGTCGCTGCTGCAACGCCTGCAACGGGCGCAGGAGAGAGGGTGAGATACAGCAGAGCTGCCGGGGGGCGCTTTCTTTGGGCCGAGAACGCCTGAGTGAGTGAGTGAGTGAGCGAACTCTGTTGACAAAGCACAAACGCAATTTATGCGCTGTTTTATCTCTGCTTTTAATTTGGGAGAGAGACGATCAATATGGTTGATGATGAGGTGACAAGACGTGAGAGCGTAGGTTCTTTCCTCCACGGGCAATGTGTCCATTATTGCTCCTCCATGCTTGCTCTGTTCTCCTGTCACCCCTCTTTTGTAGGACACAGCGGCCCTACTCCAGCGTAGTTGCATGTATTGCACCTGCTAACCAAAACAATACGATAATGGCTAATTTGGTCGTGAAATTATGCATCACGCTCTCACTGTTCTCTTTGCTGCTGGCTGCTGCTGCTGCTGCAGGCTGCAGGCTGCAGCGGGGGACCAGCATGCTTTGGACGTGCATGGTGGCCTTGTAACGTGGGGTTATATTTGTGCTCTTTTCACCCTTTTAGACTTTCAGTTTCACGTGCATGGAGCATGACAAATGAATCAAAGACACATTCGAAGTGCATACACACAAATAGTGATCAACCGTTTGATTAAATCGAATTAACTGAAAAAAAAAATCAGTTTTAGTTATTCAGTAAATTATTATTTTTAAATATTGATTATTTTAAATAATTCGATTCAATTTTAATTTTAAATTTTCTAATTTAATTTAATTAAATAAATCGATGTTACATTAGTAGGTCACACGATTTGATCATGTCTCTTAATAGGATTGTGTCGTGTGATTAGTCGTATATTTTATTGGTTCAATTTCTTTAATTTTTATTTAAAAGTTTATCAATTCGATAAAATCAATTTTAATTAAATCGGTTCGATTAATTAAATTAATTTAATTTTAAATAGTCTCAGATGGTTAGGCAAAATGAAATAGAGTTCGTGCAAATGTGGAAAGGGACCAACCTAAAGATTTATGATTGTTATAATTTGTTTAAAATAAATTCATTTTGAGTTATTCAGTATTAATCAGGTCGAATAACATCGGATCTGGAGTGACCGGTCTGGCTCCACAGAAATTTTTCATCAGTCATCGGAGTAAATTGGAAAGCGCTAATGAAAGTCCATCCAAATGGTCAACATTCTTAGATTTGTTTTTCATTGGAGGAAAAATTTCTTACAATACATCGTAGCTGATATTCGAATCTTAGATCCCTTACATAATTAAATCACCTTTAATAATAAAATATGAAAAATTGATTTTTTTTATTTGAACTTGCCGTCACGGGAACATGTACAAAAGCAGAGGAACAGGAAAAGGAGATTAGGAAGTAAGGAGAAACAAAAAAAAAAGTTTTATTTAGAGTTATAAATGAATTAGAAGTTTAAAATGCTCATTCATTAGTAAAAAATTATATAAAATATAATTAAACTTAAGCACTGATAAATTTGGTTCATTAATATTCAATTAACGCCCAACCAGATTAATGTTTGCATTGCATTAA
>JBBUKS010483718.1:0-16218 GCA_038050645.1 Hedychium gardnerianum
AAGCTGGAGGGAATGTATACATGAACTCCTTCCAGGAGGGAATGGAATTCCCTCTTTGGTGCTAGCTGGAGTTCATGGTATATTTTGAATTCACGTATTATTCCATTTTCTAGGCCAAGAGTGCATGGTATTTCCCAAAGAAATGCCATTCACTCTACCCCTAACTTTAAAGCGAGTGACTTCGTACCCGTTGGTCGAGCGTCTTCAAACCTCACGCGAGAAAGAACAACAACAACACCAAAGGAAAGACAATCAAATAGAATATGTAAGGAAGGAAATGATCTAAACTATACGCTCTTTTACCGGCGCTTTCCAGCTCCAAAAAGAGAAGAAAAAAGGATAGCTCTTGCTTGTTTTTTCTAGGTAAAGCAAGAGCCCTGCATAGCTACTTCTGGGCGGAACCCCGGATTCAATGGGTTGCGGGGTCCACACCTTCTGCGTCTCCTGCATGCGCCCTTTTTCTATGTATTTCTTCTTTTCTTTTTTTTTGAGTGAGGTTCTCAAGAAATGTTTATTTCGATTATCCAACTCAACTTACACTTTAAAGTGTCGTCGCTAAACACAGTTACTAAGCCTGACCTCTGTGCCTACGGCAGGACAGGGCTGTAGTGCGTAAGATCATTGGAATCTGATCCTCAATACAATACTGGCGATTCCTTGAAGAGTCACCACTTCCTATGTGCTTCAGATCGCCGGTTCTCGCGAATTTGAACCTAGTATTTTACACCCTAGTTTCCTATACTAGTATATATAGGCTTCCTACTAACGTAAGCACTGACACGGGGGAGACACACGACCCGTTCTTTGGAAAAACCAAACTTCCATCGATTTTACAGGGATTCCATCACGTGCCACTGGCGAGCCACCCTTTCTGAAAGAAAGGCAACTTTGACAATCTCCAAACAGCAACTTCCTCTACGCCCGCGCTTGGTTCTCATGCACTAGGTGCACCCGGTCGATTCCAGCGATGTGGGCGCGTTCCTAAGAGGTTACCTTCCATCTCGCATCTTAAACCAGGTTAACAAGACGAATGACTAGGATTTTATCCACTCTCACACGAAAAAGCAGGAATAAAGAATTCCGATAAGGTGATAGAATTGACCGCTAGTAATAGGAATGAGTTTACCTTATTCGTTTTACCTCTTAGACTGAAGGATCTGTGGAAGGGAGTCTTTATCTTTCTTTTAGTTGTTGAATTTATCTTTGATTGATCAATGTGTGATATTCCGAATCCTCATTACTAATGGAATCCAAACGATCTCTGGATTGATCAGAAGACCCTTTCAGTTGGCTAGAATCCATTACTTGAACGAAAGTCGATCCTTGTTGGAATCATATTGAACATTCCGTACCTTGCTAAAAACCAATCCTTGTTTACCAACCAACCACACATATTGTTTAACTAAAGGGAGAAATCCGCTTATTTGCCCTAGCATAAAGAGAGGACTATCTTGCCAGCGAGGTACTTAGTACGAAGCAAGCATACGAAGCAGCATCAGGTGAATAATTTGTTGAAAGATTCAGGCTTGAGGTATTGTGTAGTTGTATTATATACGATATTCTTTCTCTTCTTGTATGTAATAGAGAAAAAGAAAGGGCTTCGGTAAGCATTCCTTGGGCGAAGAGCAGGATGTTGGTACTGCGGAGCTGGTAGTAGTGGTGCTTGGTTTACGCTTATCAGTCCCGTGGTAAACTACCTATTAATCACGATGTACCGGCTTCCCGCTCAAGAATAAACCCTGGGAATAGCTTCGAAGTCTTCGATTCCCAGTAGATAAGAAAGATAAAGAGGGTCGTTGTCTTCCGTTCGTCCGTCCTTCACAGGTGGAGGCATGAAAGTGGTGCTTTTTCCACTCTTAGATTCTCAGTTAAGAGAATCTAATCTGCTCATGAAAATGCTCTTGCACTATCTTGTGAATCCGACAGAGGGGGGTTTGGGGAGATAGTCTGGAGGTCACTCTCTAATGTATGTCTCGGGGTCAAGGGGCCTTGGTCATGCAGTAGCTTGCGCCAAATGGTTGTTATTGAAAGCATTCCTTCCTTGTCCGAAGTATCTAAACATTGAATATTCAAACACAAGTTCCATTCAAATCTCATACGAACAACTTGAAAGCTTCAACCCCCAAATATGGCAACTCATTTCAATATGACAAAGCGACCAGGCCACAAGTTGGACTGTTCATGCACTAGGTGATCCATCAAGCATTTTGTGCCGGTGATTCAGAGTAAGCGCATTTATTGGGAGCACTGGATGGCTACAACCACAAATGCCATTTCATCATGATTAGGAGGAAAAAAGTCCATCATAAACTGGTTTGATCAACTAGTAATACATCTCAAAATCCGTAGAGTAATAGCAAGCGATCGTCTAGCCATCCTTATATAAGTAAGTCATTTTAGGCGTTACCGATGGAATGATTTTGTCCATTGTTCCGTCCAGAAGACTAAAAAAAGGAATTCCCACCCCGGGCTATTACACTGTACCAAAAGAAGGGCAAGGGCTATGGGTATAGACCCGAAGAAAGACTCTCGCTTTGGACCACTTCTCCCACTAGACGGGATATCCTTGAAGCCAAATTTGAAAAAACATTTTTGAGATTGAAATCTCTGTTAAAGTGCTATTGCTATATCAGCAGTGCTAACGCAAGAGAAGCATACAGAGCTCTAGTGAATAAGAACATATAGCTTTATTGCCAGATCATAGTATGAGAAAACAAGACTTTCTAACCCCTTCTGTCTGGTATATTAGAAAGTTAACAGTTTGTCGGTAAGAGCTTATTTATGAGTTATAAAGTAAGGTACCCATGATACTACATCTCGCTTTATAACTTGGCAGCCCAATCCCATCGGTCTCAGTTCATACTTTACCAGCTAACAGGAAGTAGAACGAGAACTCTTAACAGCGCGTAAAGTACCGTACCGATCTGTTCACTTAAACCGGAACCGAAGGTTTGATGTAATCTTACGCGCATATCGAAAAGTTTGCTTCGAAGGCTCGTGCTCAGTAGCTCATTTGCTTTCTTTCTGATAGCCGATGTACTACTCTCAAAGACCTTCTTTCTACCCTTTGAGTTGCCTTCAACTGGCCGATCAATAAGAGTAGGCATTCAGCCAGACTCCATGACTCGGGTTAGAGGTTAATCAGCTCCACTCCCGATGCTATTGCTATGCTCGAGCCTGATCGCTCATATGAGGACTTCCCTTTTCAATCGGCAGTACCAGGAAGAAAGAACTAGCGAACCACACCAATTCTCTCAGACAAAGCAGGATAGGATAGCAGCCCCTTTTAAAGCGAGGGTCTTTAAATAAGAAAGAATAGTCTAGCTACCTTGTCTTAATAGCTCCAGTAATTGATAGGCCATCAGTATGTGGACTACTTTGGATAGCCAAGCAAAGATGCTAGATATCTGCCCTATAAGAGCTAAGATAACCCATTCCCTAACCCTAGAGCGTGATCCTCTCTTTTCTCATAAACTGCCTATTTAACGCGCGAGTCTCCTTCCCCTTATGGTTATGGTTTACTAACTTCGTCTCTTGGCTCTGAACCAGAATTGCTTAAAAGCAGTTACTGACGCTTGAAATCTGCTTATAGGTTCAAATCCCTTATATGCCCGCAGGAGATCGATGGGCTACCAAGCCATTCGTACTTACTGGTAACTCCCTGAACCGGACCGGTGTGAGAAAGAGGATCAACTGGCTTCGTTGAAAGACATCGCTTAGGTTCTCATGTTTAAGCTCTATCTTGATCACCAGGCCCCTGGGGATGGAACTTCTACCTCTTCATCGCTTGGATAGGTGAACCTCGGGCTATCGACCTTGTAGGTTCCAATCTCCTCCGGTTAAAGATCAGTCGCTTCCTTTATCTTTGTCTCAAGATCAATATGGGCCCTTGGGATAGCCCTGTGTCGCTTCCTCCGAACAATAAAGTTTATAGAAGTTGATCTTTGTTTACTCAAAAGGCGGGTAAGGTAAGGAAAGTCAGAGAACTAATGGACGGGGAGGTTTTATTAATCAAATCAGAAACTCACTCCCCCGCTGCTGCCTTACTTACCTCAGAAACCGTCTGAATTCAGCCTCTACGCCAGATTAGATGGAGCCAGGTTGAAAGTGGTATAATATCCTTCCTTCAATGGGTTTGCAAGAGCCTATGCCTTTTAGAAAAAGGTTTGATCGAGCGAATCACAGTTCTCAGCTATCACATTCAGAAGGACGACTACAGGCTGAATTTCACTCAATTAAATAACATATACCATTAAACAACTTAGGATGTAATCCCACACAGCTGTTAACACAAGTTTAATGTCATCCTCGACTCTATCCCTGACTAGGTCTTTGATTTCATGCCCTTTCGAGGAGGGTATTTGATTGGTTAATGTCAGCCCGGCCTGCATGGATGGACTTCCGGTTCTTTCTTTTTAGTTGGCAACTGCACTGCTCTAATTACTCTTTCTTGTGATCCCATTGGATAAAAGCTTACATGGAGTTCCATTTCTCCCTACTGACCTAAAAGAAAGAAGAATGGTTAATTTTATTAACAAGCCTTATCGTAGTATTAAAAAAACACGAGTTTAATACCCTATTTAGATGGTCTTTATAGTTTCTCTTTCGTTGTTAAGAGCTCTTTCTTATGCTTTAAATCGGCTTCGGTCCGAAAGAAAAGAATGGGTGTATTCTTTCGGAAGCTCATCGTACCTGCCAGTACGGTATGGATAAAGTCCACCTGACAAATTTCCTAAGGTAGGTGCTACAATGGAGTTTGGATTTCCTCCAGCCGTTTATTCTTTGCTTTCATCAGTTGATTATGTAAAAACTGGGAACAGAAGACCTTCTTTTGTTCGTTCCTATTGTTCTTGTAATTTCTGAACGTTTAGGTGAGCCACACCTCCAGCATTTGCAGAGTTCTCTGGATGCATTTGTGGATTCGCTTCCGCCAACAAAGAAATTGGAAAAATTTCATATGGACGAACAGTCTCAGTATACGACTTTTCAGATCAGAGGAATCAACTACATCCGCGCTTCCTGGTGACTTGTCACCAAGCCAGGACACTATGAAAGCATTGGATTTATGGGACAGGTGTATACTTGTCGCCAATTCCATGCTTCACTACCTGTGGCTCACACCATATCAGGCCGCACCAAGCGAGCCATTCCTGAGGCTTCAAGAGACCGGTGCCTGGGTACAGCAGTAGAGGTTGCTCTGGCTATAATTCAAGGACCATCTGCATAAATGCCCCCCTCGGGGTAGTTCAAAGGTATGGAGGTAATAGCAGAAAGACTTGTGTGTGCTGCTGGACTCAACACACACATGGTCCTAGGTAAGTTCCCCATTCTTTTAGTCACCCCAAACTATCCTTATCTGGAAAAAACAGCCACCAAGTGGATGGAGCATTTAGGTAAAAGAGGCTCGCCGACAGCATAAAGTAGTTGAAGTGCTGGGACATGCCCTTTCATAGTTCTTTTTCTGCAGCCTCTTGCAAAAGCTTTTGGGGTGTCCTTTTCTTCATGATTACTTTGGAGAGGCCTTTGGTGTTAACTCGCAAAGGGGGGATAGAAACTCGCCGAAGCAGTCTATCCTTCGAACCGATTCAAGCTCCTTTGCAGATACGGAGCCGGACCGAAGCAATGAAGAAGGTGAACTCCCAACTAAGCTTGTCATTCCACACCCGGGTATCGAAGACTAAGAATGCAGTAAGCTACCTCTCACCCCTCACTGGGATATTGAAGCTTCAAGGCATCGACCGCATCAACTAATCCATTTCCAGCGCTTGGCGGGCCTCTGCTCCAAGGCAATCTCTTCCATTTCCTTATACTGGTCATCTCATTGATTCACCATCCCTCGAGGGGCAATAAGGAGCCGAAAGCATGCATGGGTCTAGAACCCCCATCCGATTCAGTGGAAGCTAGAAAGAGTGATTTGAAAAAGTATCCGACATGTCTAAGGTGTGGTGGTCTCAAGTAGTTTGATCGCTTTGGTTATAGTAAACCGCCGCTTTCCCCTATTCCCAGTAGCGCTACTTGAAGTCATCAAAAAGAAAAGCCCATTCCCTCTGTCTGTTGGTTATGTACAGGCACCCTGCTCTGCCTGCCTTATATCAACTTCACACCCACCCTGTGTGATATGCAGAGTTCTCAATAGTCAAAGAAGCGATCAGGCTTTTCCCATCCGAGAACCTAGATAACTTAGTGCTATTGAGACCATGATTCCTCAATGGCCCTCTACCGTAGTATAGAAAGTCAAAAGAGGATCATGTCGACTTGCTTTTGACTGTTAAAATGAATCCTAACTATAAAAAGAAAATAAAAAGAACTAACGATCCTTTCCCTTGTAACCACGATGCGGTAGAGTTCACACTAAGGCAATCTATCCATTCCACACAGTTTACCCTTACTATTGTATTTCTGTCGGTACTGCTTTAAGAACGGGATTCTCTTTATACTTTCTTCTTATACCAAATTATTCTGAGTCTCATCATTGCCAACGAAGAAGAGAAAGAAGGAGAAAATGCATTCAGGTTTAAAAGGCAAGACAGCAGCGGGCATCTCCCCTCTAGCCGTTCTCCAACGACCGGGAGTAGGAACATAGGCTATCCTTTCCCGTGAAGGGCACAGCAGCTCAGACTGTTAGAACTAGGATTTATCTGTCCCAGTCCCTAGTCATGGTAATCCACTTAATCTCCCACCCGAGAAGTACTACTCTGTAGTCCAATAAGAGAGGAGAGGGAAAGCCATCTCCCGATTCAAGTACATTGATGCCATTGGAGAAGACACTAGGATTGATAGCAGTGGGAAAGCACCAATCGAGCAAGAAGGTACTACCACTAAGCAAGAATCCAATCCACAACAAATGGAATGAAAGCTATATTCCTTTCACTGGATGGAGTCACTATTCCTAAACCTATTCATCGAATCTTCAAGTAACATGTGTTAATAAAATGAGATGAAAGCTGGATTGGATGTCTAGAAAGGACATGTTTTAAGCATTCTCCTATCCCATCCGCGTTAGGAACCCTCATGCGAAAGAAACTGAGACCAAATCTTTCTACCAGTGCTCACCAAGACCGGAACGTACTCAAGTTGGCAGAAGGAGAAGTCGCACAAAGAAGGATTGAGTTGATGAAATAGCCGATGGAACGAGGATTGACAGAATAAGGAAGAATCAGTCTTCTAGTGGTATTTGTAAAGGTAAAGGCCAGATGTCCGGTTTGAGTGACTGAGGTTGGGACTTCTCTATAGGAATATGTTTTACTTGAACTATGTCCCCTATCTGAGGAGAGGATGGAGTCCTCCCTTTCATTATTATCCGTCAAGCTGTACATACTTCCTCTTTTATGGTGTTCTTAGGAAAGTTGCTTTGATCACCTCTATGTAGAAAAAGCGATTATATACTACTTGGCTATCCTTTCTTCATTGTTGACCACATCTTTTCTACTCCTATGTCGGTACCCAAAACCTGCATCAATTTGTTCAACTAAAGAATTCCTCTTTAAACAGATTCCGTACTTGCTTCCGGGGAATAAGACCCTACTTCGCTCTTGATGGCAGCTGGATTGCCTAGTTCAATGGTTGCTATCTTGCTAAACAGCAGTCGCCTTTCATCCCATCCATCGATCTACTACATGAATTCTTTGATGTATGAGGTCAAATTACCTAAAATCCTCTTATCATGAACCGCGTCGAATACAATACTTATTTTCTTTTCTCACTCTACCAAATATTGTTGTACTCGGCCCCAGCTAGCTGGGGAGAGAGAGAGGAGAGGAGCGAACGAATGCAATGAAGAAAGTAGCCAGCCACCGGACCCGATCGAATAGCGAGTGTGCGAGAACCAGAGCTCCACTTCCCACCGTAGAATAGTAAAGCAGAAGTTTACCACTCCTGATGATTGGGCATCAGGACAGGAAGGAGATTTGAGTCTTGTATTGCCCCGCTACGAGTTCTGGGATCAGGCCCACCTTCTCGGAAACTTTTGGATACCGCCATGGTGTGGAGACCTTGCTTACCCTCCCCATTATTCGATCTACTGAAATGCAGTCAATATGGGCAAATTCGATCTACTGAAATGCAGTCAATATGGGCCAAGTGCAGCGAAGCAGAATGCGGCAGCTTGTCGAGCAAGCGAACGTAAGATAGCAAGTCTCAGTCGAAGTTCAAGTAGCCGGGGAGTCTTTCTATGCAATCTCCTTATCGGCGGAAGCACTCTTCACTTTCGGTGCGGAAATACGTATTAGCAGGTCACCTTATGAGTCCCTCCTAAAGCATGCAACCGGGAATTCCTTAAATGGAGCGGACGAAAGAGAAAGAAAATAATCAAATTATTTGAATTCAAAAAAAACACGTGGTAATTAGAGTAGAATTTAATTCTCTTTTTCAATGATCTTTTCTTTGATTTTTTTCTTTTGATTATATTTTCGGATATTCTGGTTTTGATCTAGCCGGAACTTAAATAATTCGCGGGACCCAATAAGGCTGGGCACTATGGGTCACGATGCACTACGTGCTAGACCCGCCCGAGTCGGCAATCCGGCTGCTTTGAACAATCCTAACTGGAAGAAATGGTCGATACAAAAGAAAACGCTATATGCTTAACACATGCATATCGAACTCAAAAAGCGAAAGAGAAGTCGGTTTAAATTCTTTTCATAAAATTCAAAGAATTTGAAGAGTTTTCTCAAATTCTTTTCTTAAAATGGTTTAAATTCTTTTCATAAAATTCAAAGAATTTGAATTGAAAAATTTTCTAAAATTCTTTTCTTATGAAAATTTAAAATTATTTGAATTGAATGAAAATAATTTGATCAATTCTTTCTCTTTTTTGAAGGGACGCTAACGTAGTGTTATTTAGAAACTCTTTAATGCATTAAATTTCTCCATGAACTCCTTATTTTCTTTGGGGGGTTATACTCCTTCATTCAGATAAGAGAAGAGCTAGCTTCTATATGTGAAGGCGAAGAACATATAGAAGAAGCAACCTTCTATCTGGCCTCTGTACCAGTAGTGGAGTGGCTTGCTACTTTCAATCAGAAAAGGAAGATTGAGCAAGGCAAGGGAGAAAGAAATTTGCCCCTCTTCTCTGGTAACCCGCCGCCGGTCATATAGAGCGCGTAGCCCGCCACCGCATATGTAGAAAAAGAGGGAGCGGGGAAGGAAGAACAACCGTTTGACTTTGGCATCCGAACGAGTACTTGAACTTGAAAGTATTCTCGCTCGGTCAGGTATTTTGAGCGGTCCGAGCACGCCCTCTTTTGCTAGTTCTTATATGTCAGATGCGGCCCTCGACCCATGAATACTCAAAAGGAGTTTGATCACGGCTTCTAGTCCCCTCCGGCCTAGGCTGAAACAGACCTTGAGCCAGAACCAAGGTGCCCAGTTTAGTCCGTAGGTGTGCGGAGCCTAACGGTAACATCACTGAGCTGCACCCGGAAATACCAACTAATAAAGCCCCGAAACAGTTACCAGTTCCAGAGAGGACAGGTGATAGGATTGGATGGAGGCCTATACCAAATCCCCCGGTCTTTGATACGGTCGTAGATCTTCCAAAGTCAGCATTACATCAGAATCACCCTCCTTCACTCGTAAGTGTCTTTCCACCTGTGGAGCACCGACAATCTCTATCCGAGAAAGAGACAGTGTCTTTCAGTAGATATGTCTAGTACCATGAGGTAGCCTTAAGCCATTGAGCCATCCACCTACGGATCATAGTCCGCTCCAGGATTTAAACCTCACCGTCGACCAAAAGGTCTGAGGGCGGTAGCCTGAGTTTGGCGAGGTCTCTTCCCTCACGTAGAAGAGGAGATCCCCTCTGAGATATGGGTGTAAAGGATAACCCCTGCAGAGCCAATAAAAGAAGGGCCTTCTCTGGTTTAGCGGCCAGAACCCATACTCGTTCCCACGAGCGGGAGAGAGTCGACGAAGACCTTCCAGTCACCCGCTCCACCACCCAACCGAATCAAAGTTGAGAAAGGTCTCACTTTGTACTTCAGATTGAATGCGCATACGTCGTTATCACTCGTTCGTCATTATCATTCGCTCCTGCTCGCTTCTGTACCCTTTCTAGCTCATAGCAGCACTGCCGAGTTCAGTTACTTAGTACAAAAATTGGAACAACTTAGCGCGGGAAGTCCCATAGTAGGCAAAAGGAGCATTGAATTAGGTATTTGAGAACTCTTTTATGATAGATTTTGGAATATGGCTAAAGCTGGTTTTCCATTTAAATAGGGTTTTTTACAGAGGGGGGAAGGAATTAAACCCATCTCTACAGTTGGCTGATCAAGAATAGGCGAGAGAGGGAAAGCAAGCAAGGGAGGACCGAGGTAACGACGGGGCTACTTTTTGAGGTTTCGCCCACTCCCGAGTTCGAGAGGTAAGGATGGGAGTCCAAACAGAAAACCACTCTTTGTCGAGCGAGGGCTGGCATCGAATCATTAGCGAGTAGGCCCTCACTCCGTTAACACTACGTGAACTGCTCATTCGAAGGAGAAGAAAGACGTAGAATAACCAAGATAAAAAGGCTTCTTACTTAAACACCAACGAGATGAACGACTGATTTGCTATGAGACCCACCGACCTTGGGAGTTAATATAGAGAAGGAAAAAGAGTAGGGACGAGCAAAGCGACGTTGAGTCTACTACTGTTTCACTTTCTTTTTAGTAGCCGTTCCTCAGCAACTAAAAAGGAAGTAAAGGAGGGCTCTAAAGTAAGGGCCGAGTGATAACGACGGGGCGACGTGTAGACGGGGCGACGTGGTTAGACAAGCCATGAACTCTCACCATTCACGACTGTCGCTTGATCGGGCAGCCTATTGACAGACTAGCAAGGATTCACAAGAGCAGGAAAACTTCCCTTTCTACAGGAAGGTTGAGGGATGGCCCCTTTCCTCTTTCTCAGGAAAGGAAAGCCCACACTAGTCTTGGTTACCGCGGTTTGGGGAGCAGAAAGAAGTGTAGGAAAGGGCTCCAATCCATGGTCACTATACCGACCTTGAACAGGGAGATCTAGTCTTTCCTCTTTAAAGACTCACTCCTGTCGTCCATAGGATGATTTGAAACTTTCTCTCTTATAGGTCACCATCGGACAGGGAAATGGCAGGAGCTCCTGAAATGGTTAAAGGGAAAAGCCCTTTTCAAAGCCTTCTGCGTTGAGCTGGGGATAGAGGGCCTTAGCATCTCTCTATTGGGACAACCAATTAGATCAATAATCCCTACTAGATCTATAGCCTCTTCAAGAAGGGCCTCGTACCAAGAGAGTACTTCTCCGGCCCTTCTCCAATCCAATCTATACAAGGGGAGCAGAAGATAAGGCAAGAGAGAACTTCTTACTTCGCGGATGGAGAGGGATAGGGACAGTTGATCTACCTTCTGCGGATTCGGTTTTAAAGCTCTTGTGAATGAGTGAATTCAACCGCGGATCACATCCATCCTCTTCGCGCTTCGCCCGCCCTCGTACTATCTGCGCGCTGGCATTTCTTGGATTCCACTTCTTTCTGTGCATAGGATAAAGGAGTTTGTCGGGAAGCACAACATGAACCAATGAATAAAAGGTTATGGCCGCCGCTATGACTCCAGTACCCCCAGGACCCATTATAAACTACTTTTGAGTCTTTTTCGCCAAACAAGAGGCCCACGGAGCGGTGCTGTTAAGCAAGCAATTGATTCGGTTTTGAACTTTCTATCCGACAAATTCACCAACGGTCCAGATCTAATGAGCGGAGGGACAAAGGCACCCACGCCAGAACTTCTGAAGAAAGGGAAGAGTGGAAGCTGTACATATCAAAAATGAGTTGATGAATGGACATCTGGTGGTTTCACACAGAGCTTTCGCTTCCTTATCCTCTCTCTTTAAGCAGATGATGCATGCTCTTCTATAGCGGTGATCAAAAAGCTTTCCATCGATCTCTGATAGGGCGGAAGGATGAGTTGGCCGACATGTTAATTAAGCTATACTTGTCTTTATTCTTAAGCTCAATTATAGTCTTTCGACAAGAATCCAAGTCTAAGTTTGAGTCGGTAGTCACGTCGCTGTCGTCTAACAGTAATATCTCCCTTTAGGTCGATCCCAGCAACAAGAGTGAATGGCAATAAGATTCAAAAAACACACGTAGAAAGATCTAATCCCTATCCCTACCCTTATGGCATTTCGAGCGGGATACCCTTCTTTTCCATCACTCGTCTTGGGCCCCGTAGAGTCCCGTCCGGTTTTATCCGATCTGAATCACTCAGTTAATTTATTCTTTCTTTTGAACGAATTCACGACAGCTGTTTGCCCGTACGAGTAAATTCTTTGGTAGCCGGCCCGAGAACTTATTAATATTAAGTGCCTCGTCCCTCCAGCAAGTCGTGAATGGCTATGAAAAACTACGAAAGATCTACCCCTATCTGTATTTCGAGCACTTTAACGTCCCTCTGTCAACTGGAATAGGGGACGCTGCGAACAACTCTCAAAGGATTTGCAGCTATTGGCAACTTTCACTCTTATCATTCCCTTGAACCTGGATCCCATATTGAGTATGAGGAATGCCTTACGAGCCTACTAGATTATTTGACAAGAGCAGCTTCGCAACCTATAACTACAACTGGAACAACTATCGGATCAAAAGCACGGGTATCTGCTTATTATAGTAATTAGTGCCTACACTCAGCGTTACTCTTTTCATTAGTCTTCGTTCCTTTCTTTTCCGGTTCTTGCTTTTCCTTACCGCAGCAACAAGAGTGCATGGTATTTCCCAAAGCCATTAACTACTACTCCTTAAGCTAGCTGGAGGGAATGGTATATTTTTCATTCACGTATTATTCCATTTTCTAGGCCAAGAGGGAATGGAACAAATCCATTCCCTCTTTGGAAAGAGTTCATGGCCCAAAGCCATTCCCTCCAGCTAGCTGGAGTGAATTGGTATTGGTCCTTTGCCATTCACTCTTGGAGTTCATGGCTATTCTTCACTACGAAAGATCTGCCCGTGGGGTTTCTTGTGCCCGCAGCGATTACAGCGTGAATGGCTTTATTCACTCTATCCCTGCCCTTAACAGTCGCCCCTTTGACTCTACTGGGCACACTCTACAGGTTAGGGCACCAACTTATATATATATGTACACAGTCCCGTACGATGACTCAAATCAGACTATGAGGAAAGCGAAGCATAAGATAAGAGGAACAATTAACGGGCCAACTTAATGACTCTTTTCCCTTAGGTCGTCTGGGGTTCCTGGCGTAGCTCCCTTCTTATCATTCCCTCCCTCCCGTAGCAGTAGAGAAAGCTTGAACAACATCTCTTTTCCTCACATGGAATTCACTTTTAGCAAGGGTATGAAGATATTTGACTCAAAGGGTTGGGAAAGCAAGACCATTCTTATATGACACTAAAACGACTAAGGAAGCAGACATTGAAGTGAATGGTGAAAGTCAATTAGTTGTTGTACGTGCGATAGTACTTGTTGTTTTCTCCGTACCCTGCCGGTGGAGCGACATAACCTTTGAGTCGAGTTATACCCACCCCATCTTTCTTTCTTCAGGTGCAGAGCCTCTTCATCCCTCTTCTTATAAGTAGAGACAAAAGCGTACAAAGAAAAGATATACTCGTATCGGTGAACTTCACTATAGGAATTATTAGAGATCTCATCCGGTCGGGCCAGGTTCCGGACCAGAAGGAGTGACAGATCTGGGCAACCGAGAGGGCAAGGAAAGAACCGGACAACCTAAGGGCAGGGCAGCTCAGGACAAGCAAGAACCGGGCACGAAGGGGAATGCTGCTCCGGACAAGGGAACTGATCTGCTTACCAAAAAGTGACCTGAACAAATGCATGGTATATGGTGGTTGAACATCCGACAGTGGCGTGAGTTAGGACAAGTCGTGTCCCAGGGTTCCAAAGGCCTTGAATGCTACACGCTCGGGATACATTCAGGCAACGATTGAACCGTCTGGACGACCTCCCTAACAGGAGTCACAATCGGAAAGAAAGAGTGCCACGATGTGGGGCGCACCTAAGAAGGACGCTCGGGGACTAGGGACGACCAAGGCTTCCCGCCATATACCTGGTCAGCCTGCAGGGAAACAGGGGACACGCGAAAAACGATCCTTTTCTTGCTCCATACGGATATGACTAGTGAGAAAGGAGAAGAGGGAAGTGCATGCTTAGGGAATCCAGGACCAGAAAGGGCCTGTACTACTTGCAGGCGTGCACAAGGAAGTCCGGGCACTGTCCGGACAACCCATCTGCTACCACTGTAGCCATTGAACTGACTTCAGAACAGGGCAATTGACCGAAGAATGGGTCAGCTAACCAAGGTCCGAGGTAACGACGGGGCAGCTAATGAGCTCTCTAACGACAGGAAAGATTCGGATAAGAAAAACACAAGCAAGGGCTTCTAGACCCATCTTGTAGGCTCGCTTCTTTCTGTTCTCTCTTTCTTACTATATCCGGAGGTTCATCCTGGGAGACTAATTTATTCGTTCCCTCTCGCATTTGCTCTCCACGTCGCTCTGCTCGTCCCTTGATTACCATGTTGTACTCTCAAACAACAACAGTCGTGAATGGTCGATAGCCATGAACTCTTTTCGGTACAGAATTCAACTCAACTACAGTCGGAATGGAATAAAAGATATTTCAACATCTCTCATAAGGGCAAGGGCAGAACATTTAAAGTCAATTCAAGGTACGCCCTGCCCTATTAATAAGTAAGAAGGAGAGATTCTCTTGATAAGTCATATAGGCAATTTAGTTTCAATAGAAAAGATTAGGTGCGAGTGATAACGACGCGGTTTTCTTTCCTCTTTCTGAATCTTACCCTTCCTCAATAGCTCTCGCGTATCCTGTAGTTATATTTCCCGTCCCAGTAGAGTATACTTATAGTAATTGGGTACCAGCAACTATCAGTATTAAGTCCCGATCAAGCGTACGAGTAGAGTACTTATAGGAATTGGTTTTCTCCCCTCTCCCAGCTAGCACCAGGTCGTGAATGGCTTTGGGCCATTCACTCTTTCCAAGAGGGAATTCCATTCCCTCCTGGTGCTGGAGGGAATGGGGGCCATTCACTCTCCGGTCGAGAACTTAATTAAGTGCACTCGTCCACGTCGCCCCGTCGTTATCACTCGGCCCTTATGGCATTTCGAGCCTATCGGGCTCGACCAGACCTTGCCCGAGAGGTAACCGAACCGAAGTACGCGAGCTGAGCTTCTACTCTTCCCATTATACTTTTTCTTTAGGGACGGAACTAGTAATTCATGTTAACCGAGCCAAGCCAAAAGCCCTATTTGCTTAAGATGAGTTAGAAAGAACAGGAGGGCCGTACTATTAGGGCTCGAAATACAGATAGGGGTAGATCTTTCTACGTTTTGAATGAAATACCATGAACGCAAAAATACTATTAAGTCATTGCTGAGATACGAGCATCACTTCATCGCGACGTGTAGACGGGGCGACGTGTTCGGGATAAACTTGAGTTGTTGGTTCGAGAGAAAGGGGATCCGTTGGTTAGGCGTCTGCCGATTGGGGTGCTTATTTTCAAGATGGATTATTCAATGTGGATGGAGACTCAAAGAACGAGGATCGCTATCTCTTTCTGCGTCTTGGGGATTGGAGATGCGGCTTCGGGATTAATCTCTTGGTTCAGATTGGAATGCGTCTGTTGTATCGGATAGTTCCGTAGGACCGGAGGAGAGCAGACTAACCTGGGAGAATTGCCATTTCCGTAGTTGGCTGAATCAAGACTCGTGTTCAAATACGTAATTCCAAGAGTGTCTTGCCCCCCAACCTTGGCAAGCCATACCTCTCACCAAAGCGGACATCGGTCGGAACACATGGATGGTTGAACGGGCCTATCCACGTCACGGTACCCCGTCCACATGGAAAATCCTTTTCTCCATTCCAGAGAGAGGAGTTTATAGAGGCCCGAGGTAACGACGGGAGCACGCACGGACTTTAGTGAGTTTCTTTTTGTTTTTCATGCGAAGTAGTGCATGCCTCTAGCGGAGCTGTTCTCGCTGTGAAGTGAAAAACCAGCTATGGCAGACGCTTGGAGTTCTTTCAACCCCGCCCGACCGGATGGATCTGGAGTGACAATTCATAGTACATCCACAGGTGGTTGGTTATGGATATAATCAAATTTTTTGACTAAAAAAGAAAGAATGCCTTTCAGATTGATAAATGTAGGTGCAACCGGATGTAGCTTTTAGCAATCCGGTAAAATGCTTTGTTGTATACTTAGATGATATCACTTCTCAAATCAAAG
>JBBUKS010483745.1:0-16214 GCA_038050645.1 Hedychium gardnerianum
TCGCAACTTAAGCATGTATGAATGAGCAAAGTTTTGAGATGTGGTCACTTTATTCTCACCATAAGGACATCACTCCACGATAGGTCCCGGTTTCAAAGACGAAAAGGAAGGCATCAACTACCACTTCACCAACCGCTATTCCTCTTGCTTCAATATCATAAATGGAGTCTCGGGCCAAAGGAGCGGCCTTCTTTCCTGAGGTTGACTATGGAACTCTTAGCTTGCACTTGATCCGTTAAGTAGAACTCTTTCAATCACCTTTCACTCTTGGCGGTATTGGATCTCTATTATTCTCCAGCAGATAGAGAGATCGTTTTTGCAGCAAGATCTCTTTTGCTCCAAAGGTCAGTCTTCCGGGGCCAGGTCTAGCCGGGTATCCAGTTGATGATAATGTCTGTGTCATTTGCTAAAGAAAGGTTCTTGCATTAGTGCAAAGGTCTGAGTGTGAGATAGAATTTCCAGCACTAGTGGAAAGTAGAGCATCCTTAGCGGCAGATCTTCACTATCATTCTTTAACTCTACTCTGAGCTTCACTCTCACTCCTATTCTACGAGTGCAACCAAGAATCAGAAAGAGCTGCTACTTACTCTAAAGGGACTCTTCATTATATAAGGTGCGCGGAGTCTATCACTTGCTCTTTCATTACCGCTCCGTGGGCATCATTAGCATCAATAGCTAGAGGAATAAGAAAGAAGGAATTCGTGACCCGCAGTGACGAGGGAAACTCACTACCGGGACAAGCTATGATGAGTGAGAAAGGAAAAAGTGACACTTTGGTCGAGTCGAGGTCAATCTAGAGCAAAGAGAATTCCAACTGGCTATAACGAGATATATGGTACTTACACCGGATAAGAAGAATCCACACTTTCCGGCGGTTAACCCGTCAACTAGAATCCTCTTCTTACATTGCACATTTTTGCAGTGAAATCATAACTCTAGAAGATAGACCGCTAAAGCCAACGTCGCTATCGCTCGTCCCTTCCTTCCTTGGCTCACAGTGGGTTCTGAATCTGCTTTTTGGTTGAATACATCTTCTGTGCTCTAATGCCCTTCCTCCAACAGATTAAATTGCATCGTTTATTCGCTGCTGACTTAATAATATAGGATGCCGGGTAATGGAAGCAAAGGAAAAGCGATCGAATAAAAGAAGGTCAGAGTTCTAGCCTACATAACCTATCCCCAGACCAAGTGAGCAGAGGGTATAAGTTCATGGAATATGGAAAGGGCGTCGGCGCTTAACGTCTACGCTCAACTACTCTCGCCTCAAAAAAGCACTGAAAAGAGAATATGAAAAGATCAGATTCAAAGCCGAGTCACAGAGCACCCTAGAGTCTAACTCGCACGGAATATGCTTTTAAGCCATGAGTCTCACTCTAACTCTATAGAGAGTGTGGGTATTGAGTCTTCCTATTTACCAAAGAAGTTTACTGAAGGCTCTCGCTATAATGCCATTCATTTTTCACGTTGTCCTACTGTTCGTAAGCCTATCGAAACTCTCATATTAACCAACAACACACTCTCAAAAGAGAAAGCAAGGTGCGTAGCCACCGGAAGAAGCGAATAAGCACTGCTTCTTATCTCCTCAACAGAAGGCGCACGTCACAATCAGTCTAGTCTCTCGAAAGCACCGACAGAGCGAATGGGCGATAGAGGGAAAGCGAATATGCTGCTGCAGGCGTAGCAGTTCATTAGCACTCATTGGGGCGAAGGCAAAACTCGTCAACTCACAAAGGGAAGACTCTTGATTCCGGATTGCTTGAGCCTTTCGCTCCTACTTCAGAATTGGAGCACGAAAGAAGACCCAAGAAAGCGATAGCGACGTCGACATCTCACTGCGATAAAAGAGTCGAAAAGAGAATCGAAAGACACGGTTAAGCTTCTATTTTCGCACTCACTAAAAGCACGGAAAGTGGGTGATCAAGCCTCTCGGACTCCACGTCGCTGCCGCTCAACTTAATATAATATAGTCTAGTCGTAAATCAAATAGTCTATTTTTCCAGGCTAGCTGGCTGGCACCAGGTCGTGAATGTATACATTCACTCTTTCCCCTAGAAAAGAAAATAATACGGGAATTCCATTCCCTCCTGGCCCCCCAAATGGAATAATACGTGAATGGCCCAAAGCCATTCCCTCCAGCTAGCTGGAGTTCATGGCATTTCTTTGGGCCATGAACTCTACGGGCCATTCACTCTACTCATTCACGCAATAATACTGTTAAGTTAATCGCTAGCGAGGCGGATCTATTTATACCCTGCGAGCGGGATGAGACATTAATGTTGTTCTTTTCTTTGTTGTTCTCACCCGGCTACTTTCACCAACTATAGTTGAGATTCACTCGTTAGCTGAAGTCGACTACGCAACATTCACTCTTGGAACTCTTGGAACCACTCCTGTTCTCTTACCTACTCATCTCTCGCTGTCCGGTGCTAAGACTGATCAGTCATACAATATCTGTGCTTGATCTTCCAAGAAGACCCTAATATCTGTGCTTGATCTTCCAAGAACACCTGTCCTTTCTCTACTATTTATGCTGGCTCGCTCTTTCCGCTCGCTCCTGCTTGATCTTAGAGGCAGTTATCTTATGAGAGAGAGCTCTTCTCTTGGTCTCATTCATCTTCGTCTGATTAGTTGCTCATGTCGGGTATTGGTCTCGAACGTCTTCTCAGCGAACCATGAATTCGGATAAGAATCTGCGTGCCCGTCTCTTCGGAGGTCATTCCTCTATCGGATCGTAGCGGTGCCCAGGAGTGGATGCGCTCTTGCGGGATCATCCTCTTCCGGATGAGGGTCCAGAGTTGGGGCATCTATCCAGAACTCTAGGCAGGGCTACTCATTCCTGGTCTCCAGCCCCGGTCTAGGAGAAGCGAGTATGGGAATCTCTCTCCTAGCGATGCGCCTCTAGCTAACTGTCCCGTGCAGCTCTGCTTGAGTGTCTAGTGGTGCTTCGACTACTGTGGCTACTCAGAGCTTCGACAGTGCGGCAGGGACTGGCCCATCGGTTTCTTCCCTCTCCCTTATGGCATTTCGAGCCTATCGGGCTCGAGCAGCTTCCGGATCGAGATGGTCCTGATGGCGGGGAAGAATCCAGGAATCTTGAGCCTAGTATTATAAAAAGTAATGGCTCACCGATTCAAGATCCGGAGAAGGATCACTAGATGCTTGACAGTTAGGGCACCGAATGGGGCAAGGAATGGAAGGGACGAGTGCAAGGACTTGAACTTGAATCCCGTCCTTCCGCTTCGACCTTCCTCATTCCATCGTAGAGACTTCGCCATTCATAAGAGACCATTCATCCTCCTACCGCTACGTGGGATGATTTAGAGTTCGTGCAACGGAGCTCGTGACTAACGAGCCCACTGCTTCACTTTTCACGAATTCAGACCGAAGACTTTGAACGAGCGAAAGTCCGCGCTGTCAGTCCTAGCGTCCATGCCACTAAAGGATCGACAGTTGTCAAGCCAACGCGATCAGTTAGGGTAGCGCGAGGGAGGGATTCAATATTGTAGTGGATTAGGGCACCCGATGTATGCGTCAGACAGAGAAGAGAGCTTAAAGAGGAAAGTTACGTAGAGCACTATCAGCTATCTCGCTGAGAAGAAGCGGATCCTAGCGGTCTATAGTGCCTCCTTGCCAACGCTAAAAAAACAAGTAGCCGAGTCCGAGTAGGAGGTCTTTCCGATCTACTCAAAGGGTGCAGTGAGGATTGAAACTCGATGCCAGCAAGTAGATTCTTCTCTCATGCGCGGAATTGAGCACCTGCTGAATGGGATTTGTTCTTCCGGTCATTCATCTTGATTGTCCCCTTACGCTCACTCACTTCTATCATTGGTAGGCGTACGGGAGAGATTCATGATAGGACTACTTGATTTAGGACTAGGACTACTTGATTCACTATTCGATAGGACTACTGATTCACTATTCAAAGAATGCCCTAGTTCGGAAGCCGCATGCAGAGGCGGGCCCGTCAATATGAGATGAGGCGGGACCCTTTATTTCTTATAAAAATATTCGATTGGGCGGGACAAGAAGACAAGTGGATTCAATCCATACCGAAAGAGGCGGGGGAGAAAAGGATAAGACTGACCGATAGGGCTAACCCAATGATGACCGGTAGGGAGCACCCAACCCAAGCGAAGAGAAGATAGGAGCGGGCAGATGCAGATTCAAGGAAGGGGCTAACCCAATGATGACCGGTAGGGAGCGCATAGACATAATAAGGAGGCTCAGCTACACTAAACGAATGTGCTGATCACTGTGATTCATGCTTGCTCTTGATTCTCCCTACTCCTTCCTAGTCAAGGCTGACCACTGACTGATGAATGCTACTGAGTCCCACTGCTAATGCTCTCTCACCACCTATTCAAGGTCTACTAAAAGTGCCTCTGG
This sequence comes from Hedychium gardnerianum, assembly GCA_038050645.1. NCBI lineage: Eukaryota > Viridiplantae > Streptophyta > Magnoliopsida > Zingiberales > Zingiberaceae > Hedychium > Hedychium gardnerianum. The sequence goes on from JBBUKS010483745.1 coordinate 4,387, forward strand.
TCTCCCTGGCTTTGTATACTTGCTCTTCTGTTCTGCTTGAAAAGACTTTCAAGCATTCCTTCGAGCCTCGGAGTCACTTCGATTATCTCGCTCCTTCGCTGGTGACCAATAGTGTCCGCCTCTAATTCACACTCGAGATCGGGATTCTTTCCCCCGTTTACTCGACTTTTCAAATAGGTTGAGATCGATCAAAGAAAGACATGGCTGGAAATTCTATAAATAGAAGGGACCACTGATATGGCCCGGGTTAGCCTTGATGAACTCAATTGCTTTGGTCTCGTTTGCTCTCGCTCCGCACCCGTGCTAATCTTTCACTGTCTAGCTCAATGGTTTAATAGCGCTTCCCCCTAAAACCCTTCGACAAGGGCGTGTGCTCCCTAGAAAAAACACTTATAGTTCGTCTATGCCCATTCCATCCTTTTCTATCCTTTCTGAGACCTATGAATAGCGCTAGCTACTGCGATACCTAACCTAAGCCAGTCCTGCTTCTGCCCCCTTCATTTCCTCTTTTTCCTCCACGGCGATAAGGAGCTAAAAGATCCACTACTTGAATTCCTGTTTCAAAGATTGATCATTTGGGTCTATGAATAGGAGATGTTGTGCTAGTATATCCAATTATCAAGAGGCTCCCATTCGTCCGAGTCTTGCTCTGCCGACTGGAACGCGAGCTCCCATATCAATCACTTCCATTCCCCATCCCTTGCACTGCTCTCACTCTAATTTGTCCTAATATATGTTGTACTTCACAAGCACAAGTCACATTAATACCCATTTGCCTTCCTCTTTGTTCGGCGCCGTACTCTGAGGCCCTAGGTTGAGTGTGGAAAGCGCAGGAGGGTAGGATTGATTCTTCTTTCTATATATAAGAAGTTCAATATGTCGAAAATGTGCCAATGAGTTAGCACGAGTCCGTAGATTCAATCTATCATGAGTCTCCCTCCTTTCCTTTCAAAGCCTGACGAGCTCGGATCCGCGAATTCCCACTTCCTCCAAGGCCCGCCGAAAGAGAGAAGTTGAACAAGTGGCAAAGGAAAGACTGAAGACTAAGCCCGTCGTCAGACTCTGATTATCGAGCGAGGGGGACCGTCGCTCTTCCGTTCTCTTCTTGGCTTCTCCTCTTCTTCATTGAATTCGGTACATACTTCTGATTAGTATGAGTTGGTGCGGGCGAGAGGAAAGCGAAAGCGCGTGCGGTGGAGTGGTTCTTCCTCGACCAGCAGGAGCAGGAGAGGAAGGCCTCCCGAGTGCTTTGTGTCCGTTGCAGCGGCCCTCGCTCCGTACGAGTGCTTTGCCATTCTTCTCCGAACCTGACTCACCGACGGCTGCTCTATTTGAAGCCATGAATCTATGGTTCGGTAGTAGTTGCCATCTGCTCTTTTATTGAATGATGTACCAGATCGCACTACATCGCACAAGTCCAAGTAAGTACGAGCACTGAGTGCCGTGCTTTCACCCTCTTAATAACCTTTTCTCGGAATAGCGGGCTGCTACTTACTCGTACGTTGCTAAGGAGCCGACTGAGTCAGCCAAATCCCTTCCTTGGCTCAAAGGGGAGGTGGGGAAAGAAGAGGTACGATAGAACGTTAATTATAATAAGCCCAGCCCTTCGGGGCGCAATGAATAGGGGGTTTCAGGCACTTTTCATAACCGACCCACAGGACAAAAGTCGCTCGACCCGCTACGTGGGGAATGATTAGAAGTATACTATAGGCCTTGACTACATAATGCTAAGAAGGGGAACGACTATGAAAAGGATTGGGAGATTAGCTCCCGTACGTCCCTCTATTTAGAGTCTTGTTCGCGTATAAGGAAGGACAGAAAGAAGAGAGGGAAAGCGCTCATATGCGGTCGCTTCTTACGCTCTTTCTTCCGAAGCCCTTCGAGTTCTCATTCCATAGTCTTGGAATTCCGTATGGCATCGCTTGGCTGTCCCTGAGTTCCGGTAGTGGCGGCTAGCCCCGCACTCCACTCTCCTTATTGTTCTCAAGTATGAGTTCAATGGTTGCCTTATCGTCTTCCCTTAATCCCAGCCCTCACTTTCACTGTCGGCCGCTTCTTCGACCTTTCTTTGATCCTCCGCTCTTCTTGGATGGTATGAGCTGCCGTCTTCAGAAAGGGACGAGAGAGAAGGAGTGCTCGACCGCTAGGTGCTCCATGGTCCCTGACAGAAAGCTTCCTTTATTAAACCATGAACGACTCTAGCTTATGAATAGCCCGTCTTCACTATCGCATTAGTCTATCCTACCGCCTCGGGTTCACCGGCCGGGCACACCTTTCCGGCTTCGCAAGAGATTCATTAAATAGCCGCCTCTTTCTCCATTCCCGACAGTCAAAGCAGAGAATGTGCGATAGAGGGGTTGCTTTGATAGTTTAATCTCTTCATATAGCTATACCTTATTGCACCAGAAGTGAAAAAGAGAGGATTTGAGTGAGAACTCAAAGGAAGCGGGACTCTTCAATAATCGCTTGAATATGCCGGGAAGAGAAAGGAGGTCTTTGCAGCTGGCTTCGCATATTGTAGTCGTAGTCTGAGCTCACAGCAGCGTACGGTTCGCGTTCGGCACTAAACTAATTGATATAAGACGAGGAAGGGGACCCCGACTAGTCCTAGCCCCGAACCAGAGCAGCAGCCGGCCTTGCGTCTGCCAGTCCCTTCCTATTGCTGCAGTAGTTCTCCATCGGTTCTTTGAGTGAATTAACTGAGTGATAGGCGCAATCAAGGCAATTGAAGATGGACTCTTATCGACCCTCCATTGGTGATCGGGAGTGTGGTTCGAACTCGACCCTCAGTTGCGGATCGGGATCGAGGTGATCGGGTGTCTGACGCATATGGCATCGGGATCGACCGGGTCTCTCGCACTACATGAGGACTTCCTCCCTTTACCCAGGGTTATCGATACGTACGTGAGGAAAGGTTTCCCATTAGGGGTTGTTTGCGAGGTCGAGCTAGAAACCCGAATGTGCCGTTCATCAATGGTCTCACTGATCGCCCTATTCCCTAGCTATTCAAGCCAGCCTATGTACAGGGCTTAGGCCTTCTTTAGCTCCGGATTGCGAAAGCCCAGTCTCCTATTGGGCGATCCGGAGAACGGAATCAACATTCGAATGACCATGCCTCTGACCGGAATAGAGAGCATAGTAACTTACTGCATGAGCACGGAGATCCTGAGCTACTAAGCTCAACGGATCCTTCCCACCGGTATCAACCTAGGTTTGCAGGAAGGGAGAAGCCAATAGAAGAAAGGTGCAGCGGGCGATCTTCCTCATCTCATTATGGCGTCGTTATCCTCTAACATCTCCCTTTAGGTCGATCCCTCACGTCGTTACCACATAACAAAAAATCGTCCCAACCAAGCAATACAAAACACTCTCTCTCTCTCTCTCTCCCTTTAGGTCGAGCTATCTAACGAGACCCTTACTTTAAAACGAGCTATCTGACTTCTACCCCAGCACCAAGAGGGAATGGAATTCCCTCCTGGCCCCCCAAAGAAAGTAATTATGTGAATGGCCCCCATTCCCTCCAGCTTAAGGAGGGAATGGTATTCCATTCCCTCTTTGGAAAGAGTGAATGGTCCCCATTCACGACCTGGTGCCAGCTAGCAGCAAAAGGAGGGAGTAGCTTGGTCTAGCACCAAGAGGGAATGGAACAAATCCATTCCCTCCTGGCGCTGGAGGGAATGGCTCGGAGCCATTCACTCTACGGGCCATTCACTCTTACCCTTTAGGTCGATCCCTCGTTGTACTCGGCCCTCTTGATGCCGTTTTAAGCTATTTTGGCACTAGGTAAGGCACATTTGAACCTAATTAAGCAGATGCTCTCCTAAATTGGTTTGTTAAGCAGACTTTCATTCCGTTAGAGTCGGTCTTTCAGCACGAGCAAGTCGGTCTGGAAACATTCTAACATCCCATTAAGCTACCGTTCCGGTATATTTCTATACTTAACGGGTCGGTCTGTCAAGTCCCTTCGCTAATCAATTTCAATCTTCAAACTAGATCGCTGGGAGATTAGATAGGCTGTTTAGCCCAAGAATTCTATATTTTATAAGAATGAGTTGATTTTTCTTTCTTAAAATAATAGTTCAAGCTCTTTCTTAAATAAAGAAAATAGTTGAAGTGGAAAGAGTGAAAGAGTTGAAGTCGATCTTTCTTATAGTGAAAGTCGATAGGATAGTTCAAGTCGCAGTGAAAGTGGAAAGTTAATTAGATCGGATTCTCTTCTCGATGCCAGCCAGCGAACCAGCGAATCGGATTTATTCTCGCTTGGATTCTATCTATTCTCTCTCTTCTCTCCTTTATATAAAAAAAGATTGGGCTCTCGACTTTGGAGAAAGAAGATAGCTTCAGCTCACTCTTCCTTAGGATTCCAGAAGGCTTTAATACCATTCAACGTCTATATCTTCCCTGGATCTCCTCGATTCCTCTGTTTAAAGGAATATCTTGGAGACCGACATGGAAGACTCTACCTAACGATGACCGTAGGTACTGGAAAGTACCGAAACCTGATCCAAACGTATTTTCATCACTGAAGTACGAGTTGGCAGCGTTTGCCTTAACGGCAGGGTTGTTTGTTCGTAACGTAGAGCATTGGCATCCAGGTATGTTGTGGTCAAAGAGGGTCTTGTATCCCTTAGACTATAGTTATAACGCCTCGGCTTGCTGGCAAGGTTTAGATTCCTACCGGTTAACGGTGGAACCTATCTTAAACGGATTCCTAAGACATTTAGGTTTCCTTAAGCCTTACCCCGGTCGCTTGACTTGCACCCTTTCAGGAGCCGGTAAGCGCCGTCTGTTCGCCATTGGCAATTTTGTGCGTCAGCGGCTTTTACATCCTGTGCATAATTGGGCTATGCGGGTCTTATCCCGTATTCCCACTGATGGAACTTTCAATCGTCCAATCCACCGTCTTAGCCGCTTTCGACCCTCAGATATTCTATCCTTAGATCTTTCTGCGGCGACAGATAGGTGGCCAGAGTTAGTCATCACCGAGTTTATGACTTTGGTGTTTGGGCGATCTCTGGCATTATGCGTTGTTAGGGGAGCGCTGTGGTCAAATGTGTTTTATACTCATCGCCCTTTATTAAGTAAAGCGAGGTATTTGCACTTTGCCGCAGGTCAGCCCCTTGGATATTACGGCTCTTGGGCCCAGCCTATCACATCATTACATGGTGTGGATGGCTGCGTGGTTGGTTAACCCAAGGAGAAAGGCACCTTTTAGAAAGTATGCCCTCCTCGGCGACGACATAGTGATCGCCGACAGGGATGTGGCTGAAAAGTATAAAGCTCTGCTAGATATCATGGGAGTATCTATATCTGAGTCTAAAGAAATAGACTCCACACTGGGTGCTCTCGAGTTTGCTAAGCAATTCTGGGTAGATAGGGTTCAAGTTAACCTTACTCCAGTCTCTGCGAAGGCAGTTCTAGCATCTTCATCACTTATCGGGCTGTGCCAGCTGGCAGATATGGTTTATCAAAATCATGTCTGAGTAGGTTGGCTGGTGCTGGTTTCCGAGTCCGTGGTCGTATGCTCTCCTCCCGTCTTTCGAGACGATGGAAGCGGCTACGTGTTGTAGCGGATAAGTCCCTTTCTTACTATCGGTTACCTTTGGAATGGTGGTTTGGAAGAGGTATGCCTCTCAACCCTTATCTGAAGGGAATCATAATCGATAGGGTTCGATGTAAGTATAAGCCTAAGCAATTAGTCTTAGTACCTAAATCGCACCTATGGTATGTGAGTGAAGAATACTTAGTAGAGCGGACTCTTTATCACGATTGGATAAAAGAGTGGTTGGTCTGGCTCAAATGGTACTGTGAAGTAGCACTCGCGCCTAATCCTAGTCTTTTAGAGCTGTTTGATCCACCAATGGTGTCTCATACGTGGCGAAGGACCGTGAAAGATTCGAAATATGTTAAATACGGATTCCTTTGGACCTGTTGGGATCTTGGGGATGGATGGATTCTAGGGACTGTACCCCCTTGTTTGACAGAGGGGCGAAAGGTTGATCTTAACGAGTCGGGCTCCGACTCTGGTGGGATGCCGGATTTCCCGTCTGGTTATCCTTAAGAACGTCTAGGTATACATACGTACTTTTCCAACAGATGTATGAATGCTATTGTAAGCAATTCACAATCCGCAGTTCGAGGAAATGGCTTTGAGAATACACTCGCAGCAAAGAAAGAACCTGGAAATAAGAGATTCTGTCTTTAAAAGCCTTCACTTCAAGCTTTGAAGCTAAGTCCGCTATTCGGTCAAACTCTGATAGGCTCTAGGCCTTACCAACCTCTTTCGGGGTTCACTCTTCTACTTAAGCTCCTAAAGTTCCTAGATAGGCGGCGGATGCCTTTGCCGAGTCTGAAACTCCGACTCCTAAACTATTCACTGGCCGGAAATGCCCATTTTGAGCTCGCTCTGGCGGATGTTCCCGCTGATGGTAAGACCGGAGAGAGAATTCTTTTATTGGGCGCAGAAGCCTATAGAATCGTAATCAACTCCTATGCGGATACATGAGAAAAGCCTAGGCCAAAGCAAAGAAAAAGAGAAATATCAGATCCCTACGCCCCTCTCTCTCTTGGGCTCTCATGCCCCCTCGCTTTTGGTGAAAAAAGTAAACCGGACCGATCGGTCATTTAAAATACGATAATTCGAATCAAAACGATTCTTGAAGAACAGAATACAACCGAGACTCCTGCATTTAGATCGAAGGCTTAGGGCGGAAAGGTAAAGAATGACTTATCTAAAGAATCCATCTATGTTATGAAGCCAACCTCAAAGTCCTCTCCTCGTATTGCTAGTACCTGGCACCTGTCCAATTATTGGGCTAGCTTGTGCAAGAACCACAGGCGTAGAAGGAAGGTCTCTCGAGCCTCCCCCTCACTGTCTGAGTTGAAATGAGAAGCTTTTTCCTTCGCTTCAAGCTGTAATAAGAATAACAGTTCTTTCAATCCGCTTTCTTTGATGCTGACTTGACCCGCAGAGTTGAACTTGAACTACCTCTTTGATCCTTCCCCTGTAAGGCTTGGGTTGAGCCTTGACTTTTACTAAATAAGGACGAATCCGCCTTTTCAATCTCCCACTCTAAGACTAGTTGAAAAGAGCAATCCCTCGCGATTCACAAAGTAGCTAATAAGACTTCGAGTCAACGAACGATTCAAGCTCATTACAGAAGGCAGTTTAGCTTGATAACTCTTTCAAAGATGGGATCAAAACCTATTCTTTTTCGCAGTATATTAGCGTAAGAAGCATAAAAACTCTCCATACTATACCTTACATCCTGTCATCGCTTTCAGATAAAAGGAAGTTGGAGTCGCTTTCTTTATGCCTTATGACGGAAGGATAGAGGTTTATGGATATGTGTAATATTGGATTGAAAAACCTCTTTTCCCATGGTTGGAGTGGAGGTTCTCTTTACCTGGTACAGATCTCTTTTCTTACAACTAGTAGGAGTGCCCTGGATTTAGTGAGTCTTTCCTAGTTTCATTCTCAACAGGCTTCGTCCCTGCCCTTGAAAGCAAGCAGCCCACTTCGGACTCGCTCACAGGAGAAGCACGGACCTTTATATCCTTCGAGAAGACTAAGCTAAGTAAGAGCTCACTCTTACTTAGAGAGAGTTGGGTAGAGTCAATTGCTCTAAGATCACATCGGATTGGTCCTAACTGCTAGGCTAGATCTTTGTGATTCAAAGCAAAGTGCTTTCTCCTTCACTTCAATGGGTAAAGAAAGACCGGTTGACACCGCTTTTCAAAGATTGATTGTTAGCAGACGTCGTTATCACATAACAAAAAATCGTCCCAACCAAGCAACACTCTCTAACAACAAACAGATACAAAATACAGACTCTCTCTCTCCCCAGCTAGCTTAAGGAGTAGTAGTGAATGTATACATGAACTCTTTCCAAGATCTTTCGTAGTGAAGAATAGAAATGCCATGAACGTAATACTATAACCTGCAAGCTGGAGGGAATGGCTTTATTCACTCTAATCCCTGCCCTTACTTTAAAACGAGCCTAACTAAATATTTCGTCTCCAGATAGCTCGACCTTAACTTAAGGGTAAGGGCATCGTAAGATAGGCTATAGCTCGAAATGCCATAAGGGGCAAAAATCACTGTTTTAGCACATGGAACAAATCCATTCCCTCTTTGGCCAGAAAAGAAAATAATACGTGAATGGCCCAAAGCCATTCACGACCTGGTGCTAGTTAGCTGGAGTTCATGGAACAAAGAAATGCCATGAACGTAATACTATAGCCAGCAAGCAGCAAAGTCGGGAATGAAAAAGGGCACCAGTCGTGAATGGCTTTGGGCCATTCACTCTACTGGGAAAAAGAATATTACCATAACTCTCCCCTTATTTATATTTGCCCTTGCCTTTTCCCCTTGATTACAGTTGGTCTCTCAACTCTCACTGTAGCAGGCTTCGCTCCCTGCTAAATCAGTCAGTGAATCAATAGTGGATATAGAAGAGTTCGAGTAGTGGATCTCGAGGTGTTCAATCTGGTCGTGGTGTGTCTGATGGTTGAGCTCCGCCTTTGATCTGCGACTCCCTTGCCCCGAGCGCTGGGAGAATTGGCTCACCCGGGTACCACTGTTCGTTTTTATTTTGACTACGTGACAGCTGGATCGGTTCGTGCGGAGCAAAAACCAACTTTGGTTGGAGATCAATCCTTCAGTTGCGCTATTCTATTGGTGTCTGAATAGGAGGAACATGAAATAGCCTGCCCGCCCCTATCTATAGAAGCTTGTTGCCACTGTCCTATCAAAGAATGAGAGAGAGAGTTCAGTTCCCAGGTAACCTTCTTCAGTTCCAACTTCCGACCTCACACACTTGGTTGGAAGGCCCGCCTGTTCGTCTTCTGCCCTACCCTATCCTATGGTGTCTATTGCCAGATGAAAGAGTCCTGAGAGCATGACATCTGCTCATCAGTGGTCAACATTTAGGAAGCGGTCTTCTTCCCGGCTGTAGCGCTTTTTCGCGCACAACAATACTAAGAAGCTAAGCGCACACAGCTGAAGAGTCCGAACTTGTAGCACTTGTGGTGCGTAGGTCTTCTTTCTTTTTCAAATCCAGGAAAGGAGGGGGGAGAAAGAAAAAAAAAAGTCTTTATGTATCTGGGGGTATTTTTGCTAAGCAAATGAGGTCTTCTGTGTACTTCTTTTGGTAAAGATTAATACAATGTGCAGAAGAGGAAACTTCAAGGCCCAAGAAATAAGTTATGGCACCGAGATCCTTCATACGAAAAGAAGACTGAAGAAAGTGTTTGAGCTGAGTGATGCCTTTAGTGTCATCTCCTGTGATGATCATGTCATCAACATATAAAAGTAGGACAGCCAGCTGCACTCCGGCAAAGAAACATGGAATAGTCGTGCGAACTCTGGTGGACACTCAAAATTGTGGTTCGAAATTTATCAAACCATGCACTTGTTTCAATCCATAGAGAGATTTACGAAGACGACAAACGAGAGTTTTTTCCGCTAGCTGGTAGCCAGGGCATATAAACTGTCTCCTTAAGATCACCATGAAGAAATGCATTTTGAACGTCCATCTGATGTGATGTAAAGACCAGTGGTGAATGGACGCAACAGCCAACGGAGTACGAACAGTAGTCATTTTGGCAACGGGAGCAAATGTTTCTTCATAATCGATGCCATACTCCTGCTTAGAGTATAGCCTTGAGCAAGCAGACGAGCTTTATACCTATCTAGACTACCATCGGATTTCAGCTTGATTGAGTATACCCATTTGCTACCAATAATGGATATATCTGATGGTCGAGGAACACCAAGTATGATTTTATTCTAGGGCCTTGAGCTCATCATCTATGGCTTTGCGCCAACATGCCAGTTCTGCTGCCTGCTTATAGATGGAAGGGACATGAACAGAATTAGAAGTTGTAAAAGAAGATGAAGCACCATATCTTTCAGGAGAATACCCATATCGGACAGGAGGTACAGATTGACGATTGAAACGTCGAAGAGGAACTACAGATTCAGATGGTACAGAAGGAGCAGAGTAATTACCCACTGGGTGGGGCAGAAGGTGGCACGACCGTTGCATCATTCGCTGGGCTTTGACAGACCGATTCCGTCGAAGTTTTCTCAGGCAAAAACTGGAAGATAAGAAATGGAGGATGTGGGTGGTGCAGGTGGTGTGGGTGAAGAAGCATAATAGTTGAATAATTTTCCAAGAAGACAACGTGTCGAGAAACAGCTAGGATCCAGACGACATACCGCCTCTGGAATTCCAATGCAGCGGCCGGACAAACAGGACGAGGGGCATAGGAACAGAAAGCCAAAAGTGGAATGATTGGATAAAAGAGATGCTGGAAGATGCCGAGATGGTAGAACAGTGGGAGGAGGCTCGAGAGACCTTGGCACTTTAGAAGAAGTATCCTCAGATCAGCACACCTTAGAGGCGATGAGCAGCCTATGGTGCTCAGAAAGCAGCACAAACATAATGAGATGGGGTGAATCACATTCACTGCCGAGGACGCCCATGTGCTTCGTAATTTGCCTAAAAGAGTCAAGTCTGGCTACGGAGTCTTGTGAAAGGTACTGAACAAGAACTACTCTCGCGGTTAGCCGACGCTCATCAGGCTGCATACGATAAGGTAGCCAAGAAAACGATGTTGGATTAATGGATCACATACTTCCGAACAAAAGTAACAGGAGATCCACTTTTCCCCCGGATAGGTTTCTATGCCGCCTGGCTTAGCAAGTTCATCTTCCCTTTGAGCCCCCTACTACCTAATAGGGAGAGACTTCGCTCAACATGAGCGGCCATTCGTCTCTTAGATGTTCTAAGCATTCGTCGCCTACAAGGTGGAACGATTAGGTGTCTTACGTTAGGGCTTAGTTGGCTTTAATGTAGCCAGACAAAAACCCTAGATTAACTTTGAAAGAGGAAAGTCGACGAATGATAAAAAAACTATCTTACCTTAATTTAATGCACCTACTACCGGCGTTGGCTGACTTACATAGTTGTTCTTTGCTTTGTCTTAGCCCATTCCGTTTTTAAGCGAGTTGACGGTCAACATGGAACATACAATGGCGTAACAGCTTTTGTGTCGTCTTAGTTATTCCCCCTTAGGGGCTCAAGACTGTTCGGAGTAGTGAGTGACTTTTTCCTTCCCTCCAGGTTGTCTGCTTTATCGGGGTCACTCTCACTCTAAGTCCGAGCGCAGGACATCTTATTCACGAACCCCTTATATATTATAAGAGAATCGGTTTTGTACCCGGTTCCATCCTGCATACTATCTAACTAATATAGTCATTCATTGGTGAATCTCCAGGTTCTGCCTCTTAATTCCCTACCCAATGGGGACGCACTCTTCTCTTCACCCAGGGCTTTCTTTCTAGTGTGCCTATCTATTATTAAGTATTTTCCTATCCTCCCGGTACCCCCTTAGACAGGCATTCCGCTATCCCGAGTCCATATTGACAGGAAAAGATTTTAATTAAATACCAGAGCTTGCACCAGAGAACCGCTTTGCTTCACACCCTATTTCTTGTCTTGGAACCTCGACCTTCGATTGTCGATTGCCTTGGTACTTTGACCCTTGGCTAGTTCGCTGAGCTATATCTGGGACTTAACGTTCGACTGTTGCCAACTCGGTTCTTTTTCCCGAAAACTTCTGTTCTGAGTGAGAAGTGGAAACCTTCTTGGTTAGAGTTATAGGAGAGCGAGAACCATTCTAGGGAAATATGGATTCTGCACGCACCTCCAGAAACTGGACCAAAGTACCTGTTTTGTTTGTGAGCCAAACTCTGCCTTACGTAAAGTTGCCAGAGTACGATTAACCTCTGGATTTTAAATCACTGCTTATATACCTGGTAT
>JBBUKS010483802.1:0-16210 GCA_038050645.1 Hedychium gardnerianum
GACTCTGAATTATTTTAGAAAAGATTTTCGAACGAGATTCACTCCCCCCCCTCTCTCTCGTCTCTAACGATCCAACAGAAAACATATAGGAAAGTTCATAGGTTTATAAGAGAAAAATATCTCCATTGGTATGAGGCCTTTTAGGTAAAGTCCAAAAATAAAATTACGAGGGTTTAGTCCCAAAGTGGGCAATATCATACCATTGTAGAGATATTTAAATTCCTTCTGTCCTAACAATTGATATTAGAGTCCGGACTGCTAGAAAGTTTAATCACCGACTGTGCACAAGAGTTATGGTATAATCGAACAATATGAGTAGAGTATTGACCTCAAACAAAGAAAGTAGGGGCTCTCGTTTCCGGATCAAAAGGACCAGACACCAGGCAGAAAGTCCTATTTTACGACTATGCAAGGAAGTCCTAGTAGGTCGGATGGATCGAGGGGCAGAAAAATATAGTGGGTGGAGGATCGGACGGGGGCCCTGCGGTCCTTCGTTTAAGGGGGGAATTATCAGGGTTACAAGGTTGCAAACAAAGTCTTATATTGAAAACACATGAGAAAGATCAATGTGCTTATAAGGGAAAGATATCTCTATTGGTATAAGATATTTTGGATAAAGTTCAAAAATAAAACCATGAGGATTTAGGTCCAAAGTGGACAATATCATATCAATGTAGAGATATTTAAATTCCTTCGGTTCTAACATTTCTTTTTTGCTGCCTTCTATCACATTGGATGAGATCGAACTTCTCTATCATCCACATCAACAATTGTGTTAGGATTAGAAGAGCCAGTATGAATTCTGATGTCCTTACTTTCTTTGCAATCCTTTGCCTTGAGGATTAAAGAGCGTACATACTATCTTTCACAATCCTTTAAGTACATGTTCATATTAGAAAGTAGATTTAAAAATACTCTTATATTCTTCATGAGTCCGCATTATCAAATCCTCGTCATTTCATCCGCTTGATCGATCATTGTACCATTTATTATAGATTTTATTATTTCTATTCACAATCCTTTTCACCAAAGTCCAATGTGATTTTGCTTTATCCATAGTTCTCTTTTTAGCTCCTTTATCTCGATTTATATTGTAGTATGCTACCACCCATTTCCAAGACGACCCACTCTTTTGAGCATTATCAACTATTAAATCTTCACTTATGATTGTGTAGGCTGCTGCAAGTAGTTTATCATCTGCTATTGTTCACACTGTTTGCTTGCTATGATCTCCATTCAATTCGTTGTCTGTCTCGATTGTTTGATCGAGAATAATATTGTCAAACCCTATTTCAAATGAGAATAAAAAAAATTATGAATCGGGGACTGCATGAGATGTTTTTATACCTTTATTACTGTCACTTGTATTAACACTATCTTTTCTCGTTTCATTTGATTAAATCCCTAATGATTGAAGCAGATTAATTCCATGAGATTGAGCTTGCATGAAATATTGACTACCTTGCCAATATTTCGAGGGACTTATATAAAACGGAGCTCGAGGGTCGTCACTCAAAGAATTTAGATAACTTCAGAAATTATGATAATATGATGGTGTGTATGAAAAATATTAGAAATTAGGTTGTATTGAGTGTGAAATGAAAATTGAGGATCGAGAAGATTAGGATGAATTCGATAATTTTCTTCACTTGAATTTTCATCGATATTTGAAGAGCTGAATAAATTTCTAAAATAATAACCTAAATTTTTATTCCTTTTTTTTTAAAATTTTTGATATGTAATAATTTTTTATGATGAAAAATAAATGATAAAAATGATGTATATGTAAGGGAAAAAATTAACGTTGTCCAACGGTTCAAAAATTGGATGCGGGTAATGTTTGCAATCTCAAATTATAATTATTGTCAAAGTTAATTAATTAAATTTTAAACAAATGTTATCAAATTTTAATGGTTGATAAATTTTAATTTCAAATTGAATGTTGCCACTTAAATAGTGGACCCCTCCGCGTGCTCACGCCGCCGACGATTTTCAATTTTTTATATTTTTTTATTAGATGATTTCTTAATATCTCTATTTTCTTATTTTTAACGTGGGATATTTAAACTTTGGAGATATTTAAAAAATAATAATCTTTTCAAATATCCCATGGGAGATGCGGTAAAAGAGTGACTTGTAAAGTTGTTGACATGTTGGTGGATCACTGAGTAGTCAAATCAGTTTCACTTCTTAAATGGTGAATTATGATGAATGGTTGGTGGAAAGAAAGCATCAATCAGACTCGGTAATGGGGGAGCCAAAGCTGCTACTGAGGACTTCATGTGGAAATCTCTTTCTTCATGGCAAAAGTGGTAGCACCACATTCCTCTCTAGTCAAATGCGAGTTGAACACTTCAGCTCCAAACAAAAAAGAAGTGCAAGTTGAATTCCTTTTCAACTGCCACTCTGTCAGGAAGCAATAAGAGGAGCAATGTGGCCCAGAGCACTGCACTGCTTGACAGTCAGTGATCGATCCACTTGTTTGAGCGTTTGCTACTATGTTGTTTTATAGTTGCTTGAGTGATAGCCGTTTGGTTTGCCTTGGTAATTCTTAGTATAATTTGTGATATAATTACATAATATATATTGAATAGTATAATTTTGTGATAGTTATAAAATAAAATTGTAAGTAACAAATCAAAATTAGAAAAGATCTAAAGGAAAATGCTTCTCCCGACAAACAACAGTCGACTTGACAGTTATTTTTTATTTAAAAAAAAAAAGCACATTTGTATTCCGACACGGATCAAATCTCTATCTTGTCCCGGATCCACCATGGTCAACGCAATCGCACCTCCATTAATAAGAAGGCGAGCGACGGCAACTTCGCCAAAGGTTCAGCCTGCTCCTCTATCCCAAGCAATCTAAGGCCAAAGCTCGCCATGTTCAGTTTCTCCCCTTACCACTCGGTCTTCTTTCATGAGGCGGCGGAGGCGGGGGCGGCTCCTCACGGCCTTGTACCCGACGGCAGCGGCTCCTCTTTCCAGCTCCCTCGGTCTTATTTCGACGGGAGCAGCAGCGCCCACTCGCTCCCCCTCCACCACCACGTCGCCGAGCTCATCTACCCAACCTACTCGTCGTCGCCGACGTCCTCCTCCTCCTGCGACTATCTCGACTTCAACGCCGAACCAGTGAGGCGCGTCCTAAGCACCGGAGACCTCCAGATCGACCAAGTCGCCAACTTTGTCCTCGCATATTTCCTAAAATCCCATCCTGAATCGTTTTCACGTTCAAAATCGAATCTTTGTTGGGTTTGTGTAGCAGGGAATGAATTGTCCGAACGCGAGCCATCAAATGGCGCGATACAGCGCCGAGGAGAGGAAGGAAAGGATCGAGAGGTATCGGAGCAAGCGCAGCCAGAGGAATTTCCGAAAGAAGATCACTGTACGCGCATCGATTCTATCTCCCGTTTCAATTTTGAAGTGTCATAACTCGATCAAATCTTTGTCCTTGTAAGTATGCATGCAGAAAAACATTGGCTGACAGCCGGCCGCGAGTGAAGGGTCGGTTCACGAGGAAGGAAGAGATGGGGATTGAGATAAAAGAAACGGCGACGGCAAACATCGTAAACTTATATAGCCATGATACCGGCGAGAAGAAACATAGGAACAGTCGCAACGTGGAGGTGGACTGGAAGAGCCAGTTGCAGGCGGCGCTCGAAGCCGACAGCTGCTACAACGAGGAACTCATTGCCAGCTTCGCTGATGCCTTGTTCGTCAATCTGTACCCCTAAATACTTAAGAAGGAAATGATACGACAGATGGTAGATTTAGTTGCAGCTGTTGAAACAGAGTAGATTCTGAAGCTGACTGTTCGAGTCTGTAATTTGCTAATGCACACCTTAAGATCATAGGAAAATAAAGATTTTCGTGATCTCTGCAATTCTGATCAACAGCTATATATATATATATATATATATAAAAAGAGAATCCAAGCGGGCAGTTCATAAATGTAGAAGCTTCCTGTTATACAAACAGAAGAAACAAGAGTAACATAATCCAGAAACAGCTGCCGCCATTCATTCTCTTGAGTTCACTGGCTGCAAGGAGATATGTAATTATTTTACTCAGCTAATCAGGAGATACGTGAACAAAAGGAGTATTTAAGAAATTGATTTAACTTATGAACAAAAGGACCTAATTCTTTGTATGATACTACTTTATACAATTCAATTTCAGTGCAATTTTTCTCCCAATAGGACTATAAATTTGATTCTAAAAGCAACTCAATTCGTATATTAATTCTGGTCGAAATTATTATATGAATTCAAACTTCTATTAGTTTTCTTGTTTAAATCCCAATAGGCTAAGTAGAAATTTGGATCCAAATCACTAAATCTAAATTATTAAAAATTCCACAAATAAAACCTTTAAATTATATTAATATTTTTAAATTCAAATCAATTTAGATTCATGGGACAAGCAAAAGAGAAAGAAACCGAAATGTTCTAAATTTATATATATGAATTGGATTGGTATAATTTTGGAAGATAAAATTGTAACTTTGAAGTTTGGATTAATATAATGTAATGGAATTTGTTTTTATTAGTTTTCAAAGTAATTTAGGGTTTTAGCTGGTCTGTGGTTAGGGGTTGGATTGTAATTGCACATAAGTTTCGTTATTTTAGTAAAATATGACGGTGCTTCAAAGAAATTGATTAAAAAAAAAAATTATATAGGATTTTGCTTGAGATGTGGCCGTCGCACCCGCGGCCTTTCCCTCGAGCTGAGTATTCGATTAAAATCGAATCGATCAAATTGAATAAATCGATATTTTTTCGAATCAATCGAAGTGACTGAATTTTCTTATGAAAATCGAACAAACCGAATCGATATTTTATCGATTAATTCGGTTTTTGACTGAATTAACTAAATTAATTAAAATTTTAAGATCAAATTAATTAAAATTTTAAGATCAAATTAATTAAATTTAAATTTTATTTATTTAATTATATTTTTTAAATAAAAAATAATCAAATTAATATCCTCTATTCGATTTAACCGAATTACGAATTTTAAAATTGAAACTAAATCAAATTAATCAAAAATCGAATTAAATTTAAAAAAAACAAAAACTGAATTAATCAAATAAAATTTTTAAATTTGATCGGTTCAGTTCAATTAATTCAGTTTGATCAAATTTTTAACACATTTTTCCCAATAGGCTAAGTAAAAATTTAGACTAAAATTACTACATGAATCCAAATTATTTAAATTTCACAAATAAAACCTTTAAATTATTTTGATGTTTTTAAATTTAAATCAATTTAGATTTATTGGGCAAGTAAAGGAAAAAAGGAACGAAATGTTCTAAATTTATATAACTCTGTAACTTAGATTGGTATAATATTGGAAGATAAAATTGTAACTATGAAGTTTAGATTGATACAATGTAATTGAATTTGTTTTTATCAGTTTTCTAAGTAATTTAGGGTTTTAGCTGGTTTGTGGTTAGAGGTGAAACTGTTATTTCACATAAATTTGATTATTTTAGTAAACTATGACGGCTCTAACGAAATTGATAAAAAATAAAAATAAAATTATATAGAGTTAATTATATAGCGTTTTGCCTGAGATGTAGCCGCCGCACCCACGCCATCTCCCTGAGGCTGAGCGTTAAAACAGAGTCGATCAAATCAAATAAATTAAAAATCAAACAAATTAATATTTTATTAACCAATTGAAGTCATCGAATTTTTCTTAGAAAACTAAATAATTCGAATCGATATTTTATCGATCGAATTAATCAAATTCACTGAAAATTTAAAATTAAATTAATTAAATTTAAATTCTATTTAATTAATTATATTTTTAAATAAAAAATAATCAGATTAATATTTTTATTCGATTTAATTGAATTATGAATTTTAAAATTAAAATCAAATCAAATTAATCAAAAATAAAATCAATGTTTTTTTTTAAAAAAATCAAAAATTAAATTAATCGAACTAAATTTTTAAATTCGATCGATTTAATTCAATCAATTCAATTTGATCGAATTTATACTCACCCATACCTCTCTCTATCGTCCTTTCTCTCCCGGTGACTTTTTTCACGGTGGCAAAAGACGAAATGCTCGCCCTCAGTGCTTTCGCCAGCCCGTAACACGAAGAAAGTAAATAACGGGAGCTAGTGTACTAGCCCGGACAATGATTAATGCATGGGAGAGAGCTGGAACCTGACTACTAGTCAGAATTTAATTCTCAAACCTCGACAATATTTCATGCATTAGCCATCGATCCATCCCGTGAGACTAACTAGAAATTTGGACTAAAATCATTACATTAATCCAAATTATTAAAATTTCACAAATATAACTTTTAAATTATTTTGATCTCTTTAAATTTAAATCAATTTAGATTCATGGGGCAAGCAAAGGAAAAAGGAATAGAAATGTTTTAAATTTACATAACTCTGTAACTTGGATTGGTATGATACTGGAAGATAAAATTGTAACTATGAAGTTTAGATTGATACAATGTAATTGAATTTGTTTTCATTAGTTTTCTAAGTAATTTAGGGTTTTAGCTGGTATATGATTAGGGGGGAAACCGTAATTTCACATAAATTTGATTATTTTAGTAAAATATAGCGGTGCTCTAACAAAATTGATAAAAAAACATAAAATTATATAGGATTTTGCCCCACGCTCTCTCCCTAGAATTGAGCTCGATTAAAATTGAATGGATCAAATTGAATAAATTAAAAATTGAACAAATTATTTTTTTTTTTGAATCCATCAAAATTACTAAATTTTCCTATAAATTTAATAAATCCGACTAATATTTTATTAGTTAATTTAATTTTTGACCGAATTAATTGAATTAATCAAAATTTTAAAATCAAAATAATTAAATTTAAATTTTATTTAATTAATTATATTTTTAAATAAAAAATAATTAAATTAATATCCTTATTCGATTTAATCAAATTATGAATTTTAAAATCAAAATCAAATCAAATTAATCAAAAATTGAATTATTTTTTTTAAAAAACTAAAAATAAAATTAATCGAATCGAATTTCTAAATTCGATCGATTCAATTAATTTAATTTAATCAAATTTTTGTTTAATTCTATCTCTTCCTATCGTCCTCTCCCTCTCTCCCTCTTGGTAACCTTTTCCACAATAAACTATGTAAAAATTTAGACCAAAATAACTACACAAATCTAAATTATTAAAATTTCACAAATAGAACCTTTAAATCATTTTGATATTTTAAAATTAATTTAGATTCACGGGGCAAACAAAGGAGAAAGAAACCGTAATGTAACTCTGTAACTTGGATTGGTATAATATTGGAAGATAAAATTGTAACTATGAAGTTTAGATTCAATGTAATTAAATTTATTTTTGTCACTTTTCTAAATAATTTAGGTTTTTAGCTAGTTTGTGGTTAGAGGTAAAACTGTAATTTCACATAAAGTTTGATGGTTAGGGGTGAAACCATAATTTCACATAAATTTAATTATTTTAGTTAAATATGGCGATATTCAAATTTTTTAAAAAAGTGAAAATTATATAGGGTTTTGCCCTGATATGTGGCCGCCGCGCCCTATTCTATAGTCCTCGAACTTTTTCCAATCGGAATCTGCAGCCGGTCACGCCCTCTCGATCTTCTCTTAGTCGGAAGCCGCAGCCCGCATCCTTCTCCCACCCAGTCGTGACCTCGTCAGCCACAGTCAACAGCTTTCTCCTATCTGCAGTCGTGACCTCCGCCCAGTATGTTATTCTTTATTCTATTTACTACCTTTGGTCATTCATGGTTAATCCCTGTATTTATCGGAGTGTTTTTTTTTTCAAGCCAAAATCTGCTCCGTTACTACAAGTTGATGATCTATCTTTTGGGACAAAGGGTTTATCTGAATGCAATGTTGTAACTTTCTTTTGACTACTAAAATATTTGGAATATGTAAAATTGGAAACAAGGAAAGTAGCTTGGCTTATTTGAGATGTTAACACGCTGTATTAACTTCTAAGAAAATTATGGATTTGATGGTGATGGACTTCGTATATCCAATTGAGTTAGATTAGTGTGTCGGAGATTTGGAGTATTACAAAATTCACAACATTAGCAAATAAACTATATGCTAACTCTGTCTTGTGTATTGCTTGTTTATAGAGTCTATTCTGAAGTCAAATTGCATATTTGAAATGAAGATATTCTTGGTTATTTTGACTCCCTCTTATTGCATTCATGTAAATATCATGGTACTGAGATATGTCCAAATAGGTAAATAGGTAAAGATCCATGTTTGAGGAACTCTCCAAATTAGGGAAAAAAACTTATACGTTCACTAATTCTTCTTAAAAAGTGTTTTATACTGGACATGGTTGTCTTATTAAAATTATTTTTATTATGTATGTTGGTGTCTTGCCCAGGAGTAAATCTTGGTTCTATCATAGTTGATGACTCTTGCCAATTGTCAGTAAGAGCCCATTAACTTATTTTAGGGACAAAATTTCACCATAATTATCATGAGCTTTGATTGCCAGTAAGAGCTCGCATGCTACTGTCGTGGATGCGAAAATTCAAAGGCATATGTACTTTGTGTTGCCACTGCTTTACACAATTTTGACTTTGCAGTGTTTACCTTTTGTGGAACATTATATTTTGCTGTATTTGTATGATTTTGATGCTCCGTGGTGGTGGATTAAAAAAGTGCAAGTATGGAGTGTATGAACAAAGTGAATTACATGTGATCAATGAGAGACAATTGAGGTGTGTACTAGTAGTGTTTGTTAAGTCAAGATGAGGAAATGAGAAAAAGGATGATGAGGGAAGAGATGTCAATAGTGTTTGTGAGATGAGGGATGCCTTGTTTGCTTTGTTTTAAATATGGCTTGATAAAAAAATTAGGATTAGTTAGCTTGTTATGCCCAAAGCTCACTGGTTCAGTGATGCTACTAGTTATGTGGTGACTGCAAGTTTTTTTCTCTCATGATACTATTCAAGTCCCAAATCAATTACCTAGACATATACACCATGGGGAAACAAATAAATAGAAAATTTCTCATAGCATGTGAACCTCAGAATATCCTAATACAGACCAATTTGAAGAATTTTATTTTTTGGCTTCATTAGATTGCTGAGATTGGATGGATTCCGACACGAATGACATATTACCACTCCAAGAACTGTCTCTTGATGAAGCAACTAAAGAAGTAGAGTTGGAGGAATCATATGAGGAAGATGAAGAGGATGAGTTAGAGGAATATGTAACACTGGGTACTATTGAGAAGCCCAAGCACCCTAAGTTCCTCCTTCGCCATCTATTCCCAAGTAAAACTGGAGGCACTCCTGTACGTGTTATTCTCTGATATTATTACCTTTCTTAAGTTATTTCAGTTACTCATCTAGCTGCATCATTATAGGCGTGGTTGGACCCAGTGGAGTTGCCCACGGGGAAGTTTTCCCTATGTGATTTTTGTGAAGAGCCTCTTCAGTTTCTTCTTCAGGCAAATATATTTCTGTTTCTGTTAGTGTATATCCTACTTAGTTATGGTTATGTTATACTATTTAAGGTTCTATTTATTATTATTATTTTTGCAGATTTATGCTCCAATTCCTGAGAAGGAATCTACTTTCCATAGGATGTTATATGTGTTCATTTGCCCATCCATGTCATGTCTTCTTCAGGACCAGCATGAACAATGGAAGTGCAGAGAAGAAAATCCTAGACGGAGGTGTGAACAGTGGTCTTTATAAAGAAATTGCTTATATATTAACATTATTCAACTTTTGTTGTCTTGCTTCCAGCATTCATGTTCTCTTTATTTTGAGATTATTTGTTTTTTAAATGATTTGAAGTATAAAAGTCTTCCGGTGCCAATTACCACGGTTGAATGCTTTCTACTCAAGTGAGCCACCAAGGAAGGATGGCAATGACAAACCATTGAGTGTTGGAGGTAATTAACTTTGTTTCCCTTATTTTTAGTTTGTCTTGGTTTGTTAATTTGTTTAGATATCCTTTTAGTTGATTGAATTGTTCTTTTGATTGTTTGATACAACGGTTTCATGTTAAAAACAAGGTACATGAGCCTAGAACTCTATCACAATGATGATCTTATTAGTTTTGGACTTTACTTTATTTGGTCTGGACTAATTTTATTGCTTCGAGAAGAAGTTTAGTTTATCATTTGTGATTAAATATTCACCGTGGGTTTATGTTGAAAAGTTTTTTACTTTTGCTTTTATGGTGGATTGTATAGCTGCACTTTGCTCTTGGTGTGGCACATGGAAAGGGGAGAAAGTTTGTAGTAGTTGTAAGCAAGCACGTTACTGCTGTGAGAAACATCAGGTAGCTTCAAAAAGATATGCTGATTGTGACTTTTCTCAATGATAACTTATTTTGTTCTTGACTATTAGGCTATGCATTGGAAATCGGGGCATAAAAATCAGTGCCATCATATTATACATAACTTGGAATCTATTAGTTCCGGTCTCCCAGGTGAAAAACTAAGTCGTGATAAAGGTAGGATGCATATTTTACATTAACAAGCAATCAGACGCCTATTTTAACTGTCATATTTTGGTGATTTAGTTGCATGTAGTTCATTATGGCCTGAATATGAGATTGCCATAGAGGAAGAATGTGCTTATGATGCGGAAGCTTCTGAAGATGCTAGTTATGAAACATCATCATTGGTGACTCAACATGTAACAGATGACACATATCAGTTCTTGTTGGACAAATTTGAGGTATGGTCTAACTTCTATTTTGATATTGCCATCTCCATTTGGATGATTTGTTTGGCCTTCATGTAATTAGGCGGACGACAATAAAAGGAGCTGGGCATCATTTCAACAAAGAATTTCGAAATGTCCTAGCCAAGTTTTGAGGTGAGGGTTAAATTTATTGTTCAAGAATTTCCAGATTATTTTTGTGTTGACTGATCCATGAGTGAGGAGTTCAGTTTAGATTTTCTTTTTCCGCTATTCTGATCAATCACATTATGCTAACATGCTTCAGATGTAATTTTGTATCTGTTTTTTTTTTCAGATGTAATTTTGTATCAATTTTGTTGGCGCAATTTTTGTTAGTAAAGAGTCCATATTGATTGTGGATAATGTATTTTTCAATAGATATTCTCGAGATTTGATGGCAAATCCACTGTGGCCTTTGTCAATTGGCCGCCCCTCCATGACAAATATACCCAAGTGCAAGTACTGCAATGGCTCCCTATGCTATGAATTCCAGGTTTCATATTAATCTAAATTTTCCTATCACAAGCAAATTGTCTATGTTCGATACTGCTCCAATATCAAATACTTGATTGTTATGGTTTGAAGGGAAATCAAAATGTAAGTTTAACTAATAATTGATACGTAGAATCCACCTGTTCTGTTAGATATTTCACCATTGAGATTATATTAAATGAATGAAAAGCAAGATGGAATTGTTAACTTGTTATTGATAGGTGGAATCTATCACTGTGAGAATTGAAATGTAAGAGCATCCACACCAGATTTCCTAAATAAAATTTAAAATTTAAGATAAAAAAATTATTTTATTTAAATTTGGATAGTTATTTTTACTGCACAATACATAAGTTTCTCTATAATTTATGATATATTTATTTATTTATTATTATTTCTCTCTCTTATGTAATTTTTTAATATTATCTATGTCAATGATGAGAATAATATTTAATGTTTAGGGATGAGATTTTATTCTCTAAATTTAGAGAACTATTGGTCATTAAATCTAAATTTAGGGAATGTATAAGGTAATTGATACAGAATTTTTTTTTTAAAGTAAAATATAAAATTTAAGATAAAAGTGGATGCTCTAAGAGGACATCTATTGGCACAACTGAGCTCTATTCCCTTTTTATTTTTTATAGCAAAAATTAGAGATTAATCTTTCTCGCATAATGCCTATTTATAATGGTAACTCTTATATAGTTTTTGTTTTTTATATTCAGATCATGCCTCAGATACTTTATTACTTTGGTGTGAAAAATGATTCCGACTCGCTTGATTGGGGAACTATTGTTATGTATACATGTCTATCCTCCTGTGAATCAAGTGTAAGATATAAAGAAGAATTCACCTGGGTTCAGCTATATCCTACAGCGCCAATGACTTGAAGGTGTTGCTATGTTTCTCCTGCTCCTGGTTTGATGATTCCTGATGTATCCTAGTAGATTACTCTTTTCTTTGATGCTTGCTTCACAGGAAAATTAAGCAACTGACGAATTTTAATTGTCTGATTCAACTAGTTCAATTTCAAGTAATTTAAAAATTGGTAAAGAAAAATTGTATATTTTTAAATTTTTTTTGAAGAATGTAATGGACTATTCGGAGTCAGAAATATTGTATGAGAATCGGTATTTGTAAGTTTAGTTTTCTATTATGAGCATAAATCCTTGTTCTATAGGAATTGGATATAATAATTATTCTTGTAGATTAAATGTTCCACGAGTGGATGAAATAAAGTAAAGATAGAATAAGAAAAAATATTCTTTATTTGAGGAATGAAAGAACAATCAATGCCCGTACATCAAAATAATTTCTCCGGATTAATATAATAATTAATTAAGAAGGATAACAAGAAAATCTATGTTTAACACGGGAATAGTTATTTCCTCAGAATTCAATGAGTATTTCTAGAAACCAAACACGCAGTTAAATTTCCGTAATGACAGGAATGTGCACGTTGAAAGACACAAGCTGTTGCGCTATTTAGGTAGATCACACAAGAAAACCTCAGTTTTAAGAACAACAAGCTAGGATGACACACGAGGATACATGCTACTCCTATATGCTTACTGTTTAATTAATTCCATTTTGTCCATATGTTACCATTCTGTTTTTGTAGATACACTAACATACATGAAAGTGCAAGATACAAGTGATAAAAATTCTCTAAATTGCGGCAAAACACTTGATAGTTCCTTGCAATTCCTAAAAGCATATGTAGCCTGGATTCAAGTGCTAGTATATTTCACCACTGGGCTACTCCAGGCTTGGTGCTACCTCAGTTGGATTTGCCTCAAATACATCAGCATTTGATGCCTCCGATTCTTCTAATAGCTCCTTAGTCTGAACTGACTCCTTGTAGACAGTTGTTTGCCTAAAATCAGTCGCGCCTTCATTGTAAGTGGCAACAGCAATACCACAAGCAATCAGCTGTGCAAGTATTTAACCCTGTTAGGACAACAGATGCAAATCCAAGGCGCATTTTCGATACGTAAGAGAATAATTTCTTGGATAGTAAAGTAAGTAGATGAGAAATATATATGGCTAAGCAGCTTTGGAGGATTCAGAAATCATATATAACTGACGACTCAGAAGCATGATAATTTAGCTACCAACTGAGCCAAGTCTTATTAGTCCGGTTCGAAACTTATATAGCTCCAAGTTAACAAATGCATAACAAACAACAGGATATACAAATCATAAACAATTAATGTAATCATAAATAGCCCAAGCCAAGACCCAATGCAAACATTACCAGGAGAAATCAGAATGCTAGCAAATATTGCTCACATTACTACTTTGGAAAATCTACAATTAATAGTTCAGTCAGAGGCTACCTAAGTGGATGATTGTGTAGAGCCCAAACTATTTAAGGCTGAAGACAAAAAAATTGTTGGTTTTGTGGTTATTTTACACAATTTGAACACGGCCTTGAGTTTTCTTTACATGAATGGTGCCTTGATAAAGGTTCTACCAATATTTCCTGGACAACGTCGGACACACTTCTTGTATCTCTATCTTCTTGATATGATTCCTAGAGGGACCTAGGGAGTAAACAACTGCATGCACTTTCTATAAACTGAATTTCAGCAGCAGAAACTGATCGATATTAACCAAAGACAAAAAGAAAAGGGCTTTTGGATGAAGAAAAATAAAAGGGAAAAAACCAGCTGAAGCTTCTTAGCAAAGGCATAAGCATATTAAATGCGATAGACAAGCAATACTAATTAGGCAACGAAGACAGAAGGGTTAAGGGAATAATACAGCAAAGCCGACGCCGAAGGCCCATAGGTATTGGACGAAAAATCCAAAGGCGTTCCACTGCGGTCCCTCCCAGAAGTTCTTCTCCTCCCCCGGCAGCACCGGCATCGGCGTGGTCGAAAGCTCGAATCCCTCGATCCCTTCAGCACCGGCGCTAGGACTCTCCAGATAAGGAGCCCCATCTCCACCAATCTTATCCTCTTTTTCCGTGGCGACGCCTCCGCCATCGTCCTTCTTCTTCCGGTTGTCGAGACGGCGAGAACGCGACAAGCCCTTCCTCGCACGTGCGACGTGCGTGGCCGAGCGCGAGGAGGGAAGCGGAAGAGAGAGGGAACAAACGGGGAGGGAATGGTAGTGAGGAGCAACGGCAGCGAACACGCAGCCGGCGCCGGCCATCTTGGAGATCGAGGAGAGTGACATCGCGGGCGCTTGGGTCTCCGGATTGGAGTGGTCGGAGACTTGGAACAGCCTGAGGATAAGAGAGGGAGGGACGCCCCTGCGGTCTCATACTTCCAGTCTACTTAAAAGTCCGTTGGGCCGGGATAACTCAGGCCCGACGGATTCATTTTATTTTATTTACGCCGGTCTTGTTTAATAATAATTTTTTTTATAGAATCAGTTATATTATATATATTATATTTGAATAAATATTAATTAATGTCATGATCTCATTTTGAATATACAAGATATTCTAAACAACATTTAGAACTTTTTATATTTTTAAATTTATAGATATTATTCATGAATATTCTTCACAAATTATTCATAATGTATATTCACAAATATTAACAAGTTAAATATGTATGCATTAACATTTATTAATTTAGTTTAATAAAATATTTAAATTTATTTATTCAACTAATCTTATGTATATTTGAATATTAATTTTGCTATTCATTTATAGCGATGATTAGCTCACTCTTATTTAAACCTTAAACTCAATGTCTTCAGGTCAAGCTGGAGCTAAGGTTTTGATGACTTGTAAAATTGATGGTCCTAAGCTTAGCAACGCAAGCCCAACAGAGATATTTGGGAAATCAAATGAGTCTTCGACATGGTTCTCTATCGAAGAAGACGTATTTCACTTGAATTCTATCGAAGAAGACCAGACGTATATGATATACTCATTTAATTTTGAGAGTGATCAAATCTAATTGATACGGATGATTAGATATGAGTCCTTTTAACATCATTGAGTAGTGTCACGTGACGTCTGATCAAATTAACGTAAAAGTCAGCGTTCATGTGGATATGGAAACATCATCGATCGAGGGTCTACTCCTCAAATCCTCGATGGGATAAGTTAAGTTCATTCACGGAAAACGTAAGGATCACCGATCTGAGGTTTACTCCTTAAATCCTCGATCGGATAAGCTAAGCTCACTCACGGGAAACGCAAGGATCACTGATCGGGGGTCTACTCCTTAAATTCCCGATCGAATAAGCTAAGTCCACGGGAAACGCAAGGATCACCGATCAGGGGGTCTACTCCTTAAAACCCCCGATCGGATAAGTAAAGCCCGCTCACAGTAAATATTAACACAACTGATTGGTTCGGCTTCCTACATCACCGATCGGGCCTTCCTCCAACAACCCCGATCCCTGCACCGACCGAGCCCCCGCTTGAAGCACCGGTCAAGGTCACGCCTAGTGCACTCCGGTCGAACTAATGATCCCTCCTCACCGAACGGGCTTCCCCAAGAACCTCGGTCGAGTATATCTCTTATCCTAACTGACCGGAGGATCTTTGTGGACTTTTCCCGGTTGGATATAAGAACAGCCTCATCATGGATCCCGATCTCCTGCGCAACTATCAAGGATAACTCCGTTACCGCCCGTACCACCACGGAGCCCTGATCTTGTACGACCACGTCACCCCTCGTTCGTACGAGGCAAGCACTCACCTGTACGGCTAGAACACCTCCAACAGTACCTCAGGCACTCCCCGAAAATTCGGAGACGGCGGTACTTTCATGCCAGAGCATGTTTGACCATGTCTCTGAAGCATGCGTCATTAAATGCTGGCCGTACGCGCTCCTGAAGGATATATAAAGGACCCGACGCCGCTACAGAAAAAGTGATTTTTCTATACTCTACTCGTGCATACGTTTACTTTACGTTCGGGTTATCTGACCTGACTTGAGCGTCGGAGCGGGATTCTCAGACTCTTCGGCTGGAGCTCTCTGTTAACCCTTCGTCTCTCTTATCTGCGCATATATCCGACCGGACATCTGGAGCGGTAGAC
>JBBUKS010483813.1:0-16210 GCA_038050645.1 Hedychium gardnerianum
TTGTAGATTTAACTTGTATGAATTTTTCGCATGAATCACGGAAGGGATCCTATTTTTCCGCTGCGATTTGATTTTGTTGCATAGGATTCCCAACACGAACCATCACCCAGGTATGCTAAGAAGTGAATGGTCAACTTGGAAGTTGACCATTCGAGGCGCCTTCGATTGATTGGAGGTGCCCTAAAGACTCGAGGCACATCTGATGATTGAGGGCGCCTCGGATGCTAGCTGCTGGAGGTGCCTCAGACACCAGCTGTTGGAGGTGCCTCGCCCGCCATGCATTGGAAGTGTCTCGAATGTAATGGAGGCGCCTCAGGCACCAGAAAACCATTGCGGGGCAAATAAGCAGCGGTGGTCACGTCAACCGCTTCGAGGCACCTCGGATGCATTGGAGGCGCCCCCAATCTACAATATCAATAGGGAACCATTGCGACAAGGATAGAAGTTGCATTGTTGGAGGCGCCTCCAATCATCAGAGGCGCCCCCAACAATGTCACGTTAGCAAACTGTCATTTTAACCAGAATGTTATAAATAGAGCTCTCTTCCTCTATTCCACAACACACACTTGCTTTAATCTTCTGTAATTCATTCTTCAAGTGTGAATATCGACCTTGTCATTTTTGCGATTTCGTTGTTAGTTCATCTTTTCTACAAAGTTAGTACTAACAACGAAAATATAAAAACAATAATGAAAAGAACACTCGCGGGATTTTCTTGGTTCCCAACCCCTAAGGTTAGTATGTCTAAGGCCTAATCATGGGAGGTGTTCGTCCACTAGTGATCTCATTTCTGGAACTTTTTCGGAGGCGGAGAAACCCATCTTACAGTTTTTATACAAGTACAAAGAATAAAATATTAAGCACAACTTGTACAAAAACTAAACCAAATGTTGCAGCCGATCCGAAAATCCTGAGCACAGCGCACTCCTCTGGTGCTTCCCCGATCGCAGAGCTTTGCGACACATTTTTATGAGCAAAGAGGTGAAGAGACACTACAAAAAAAAAAGAATTTAGTGACGAAATTTAGCAAAAAAAAAAATTGTCACAAATTTGCAACAAAATAAGCTACAAAAAAGAAATCATCGCTAATCAGTAACGATATTAGCGACAAAAAAATTTTAGTCGCAAAATTAGCAACAAAAGAATTTTGTCGCAAAATTCATCGATAAAAAAAATATTGTCTCAAAATTCATTGTGAAATTTAGGGATTAGGGTCGCCAAATTGGCGATGAATTCAAAATTTGTAGCCAAATAAACCCTAAAATCCCAATTTCCTCCCAGTCCCCCGATTCCTAACTTCCATTCCCCCCTCCTTGGCAACGACGACAACTACCGACTGATCTGCTCTAGTCGCCTCTGGCACGCGAAGATCCGACCAATTGTAAGTTCTCTCTCCCCTCTCCTTCCCCTCCCCTCACAGCCTGATCTGGCCGTGACGAGGTGCAGCAATCCCCAGCCATGGCCGTGAGGCCTGGCGCGGCCTCAGGCTGGATGTGAGGCTGGCCACCACCTCAACCTGGCCGCGAGGCCCGCTGCGACCTTCCTTCATTTCAAAGAGCTTGGCCAGCCGTGAGCTCAAGCTGGCCACGAGCTTGGTCGGCCGCGAGCTTGGTCGATTGTGAGCTCCTATGCCTTCTAGTCTTCTTGGTTGTAGTGAGATTCAACCATGGCTTGCCAATTCTTGATTTTGAGACATGGCGGATGGTTGATCCATTTGTTGCTGGTCGGCTAACTTTATTTTATGTGTGTGTGTGTGCGCGCGAGCGCGCGTTTTGCTTTCTCTTGGGTCTAATGTGTATATTTTGGTAGGTTGGGTTCTAAGCGCCTACTTTTCTCGGAGCTTATGGAGATGATGGAAGAGGAGTGAATGATTTCAATAAGACAGTTCTGGTAGCAACCAAATCTTGGGCAATCAAAATTCCAATAAATATTAACCCAAAAATCTTCATTTGAACTAATGAAATTTGTTCAGTGTTTTGTAGATTCCATACTATTTATGGACCCCTATTAAATAGTTAAAAACAAAGAGGAAACAAGGATTCATTGATAGAATACTCAATTCTAACATACCTAACTAGTTTATTAGAGGGATGTCTTTTTGCTCTATGTGCATGGTGTAATTAGTTTGTAGCCATATGAATGAGTAGTTGATTAGAAAATACTAGGTTAGCAAATACTAGGTTCATCACTATGTCATACAATGTCCATTCAGAATTAGTAATAACCTTGAAGGAGAGTAAGGTAACTTTCTTTAATTTCTGTGTAATAACCATGTTTGTGTTTGTGTTTTTTTGATAGAGTTTGTGTTTTTTTCCGTTCAAATTTGTATTTTTGATTGATACTGTTTACTTGTTTCAGACAGGGTTGCCAAGGAATCTAGTAAAAAATGGAAATTCATGTCAGAAGAGGTGAGCGTTTACATTAGTTTTGTGTTAGTTTAGAGGATTTTCTTGTTAAGAATCTTACTTTTTGTTTGTTTATTTTCTGATGCGGGAAAAGAAGAAGAGGAAGTATGGGAAGAGAAGGAAGTGACTACTGAGGAAGAAGACATTGATCTCCTTCTATCACGCCTCGAGGGTATAATTGTCCACCAAACTGGATGACATCCCCTAGTGACAATATAATATACAACATGATACACAGCCAACATCGCAAAGATGAATATATTTGGTATATTACATCTTCCCTCTTTTTGAGATTGTTTGTTGTTTGGTTTGACTTAAACAATGTTATGAATCTTTTGTTTATCTTGAACAATGTAGATTAACTTTGTTTTGGAATTTGTCTGTGTTGTAAGACGATGTTGTTTATGTTGTAAGTTTGAGACTTTGTTTTGTGTTATGTGTTATGTTGTTGATGTTGTTATGTTTGGTATGTTTGTTGTTTTGTTTTGGAAGCAGATATTTAAATGGAATTGCTTGTTGTTATGTTTGGTATATTTGTTGTTCTATTTTGGTGCTTGTTGTCCATTTGTTTTCATGTGTTGGTATGTTTGTTGTTGTTTGTTTTGTATGTTTGTTGTTTTGTTTTGGAAGTAGAAATATGTTGAAAAAAATGTGAAGTTTACGACGAATTTTGCAACAAAATATGTTGGTTGCAAAAAAATTCAATTTGCAACAAAAAAACCCAACAAATCTCGTTTTGAGACGAAATGTTTTTTTGTTACAAATTAGCAACGAAAACTATTTTTGTCACAAATTTGTGTTTGCGATGAGTAAACTTTTGTGCCAAATTAATGAGGAATTTCTGTTTTCATCACTAATTTTGCAACGAATTTTGCGAGAAAAATATATTCATTGCAAATTTTGCGAATTTCTATTTTTTCTTCACAAAAATTTACGATGACTTATTTGCGACAAAAAAAGTTTTGTATATTATTTCATCGCAAAATTAGTCCCAAAAGACTTTTTTTTAGTGAGAAGAATGAATTAATTAATATTTTCAAGCTCCTATTCGCAACGCCTTATAAAGACCCATTCTGGGCGCCTGGAAGGCTTTCCGGGCACCCCATCTTGGTCTCATCCAATTCTGCATTGATCGTTGCATTATCCAATTTCGTTCATGTCCTGGTCCGGGCGCCTGGAACTTGTTCGGGCACCTAGACCTTCCAAGCGTCTAGAAACTTTCCAAGCGCTTGGACCCTTCAGGTGCCTGGAAACAAATCTAGGCGCCTGGACCCTTTAGGCGCTTGGAACAAATCTAGGTGCCTGGAGTCTATCCAAACCACTTAGTTGCATCTTGTTGCGTCTGTTTTCTTCCGCAGTCTTTCTTCCAGCTTTAGGTTCCTGCAAAACAAGTATATATATACAAACAAGAAGCCTAGCCTAATCCTGTAAGTCTACCTAACCTACTAGGTTTG
The DNA here is from genome assembly GCA_038050645.1 of Hedychium gardnerianum. Classification (NCBI taxonomy): domain Eukaryota; kingdom Viridiplantae; phylum Streptophyta; class Magnoliopsida; order Zingiberales; family Zingiberaceae; genus Hedychium; species Hedychium gardnerianum. Next base: position 3,860 of record JBBUKS010483813.1, read on the forward strand.
TAGGATCGAGTGCACGTGAGAGGGGGGTGAACCACGTGTTTAAAACTTTCTTTTCCGATTTTGAAAACTCGTTAGGAAAATAGAGCGCACAACGGAAAAATACTTAATCTAAAACAGCGAAAGATGAGAAAAGAAAAGAACATGGTTGGTTTTACTTGGTTCGGAGCCTTCGTTAACTCCTACTCCAAGGCCCACGACCCTTCAGATTGTATCATTGGGCAATCCACTAATTCTCTTCCGAAAACCCTCGGACAGAGAAACCGAATACAGGATGAAGTTAGTGTAACAATACTACACCAACTTATGCAAGTGAATAAACTGAGAATAATAATTAAATCGTTACCGACAACAATATTAGATTAGCTCGAGGTCGGTATTTCTCTGTTTGTAGTAGGTGGACGTAGTAGAGTCACAACAGAGCCGAGGCAGAGTAACAACGTAGTAATATGATTGAGAAAGCTCTTATAGAAGTTGTGTCTTGGTTGCTGGTCGAGACGTTCTTTTTATGTTGCAATGGGGGCACCTCCAACGCTCTTGGGCACCTCCATTGAGGCTAATCTGATTCGAATAACCCGCTTCTTATCCACTTCGAGCACTCCAGGGCGCCTCCATCAGCTCCGCGCGTCAATAGTGCTTAACCAAGAGTTGAGGCGTCTCCAGCCATCAAGGCGCCTCCAGCGCCTCCAATGCTGAGGCGCCCCTAGCCATCCGAGATGCCTCCAGCGCTGAGGTGCCCTCATCACTCCAAGGCACCTCCAGAGCTAGAGTACTGTTCATCCGAAGCTGATTTTTGCTTAATTCCTACGACGTATGTTAGTACAAAATACCTGCAACAAAGGAGTTAGCATATATAGTCAATGCATGATAAGTATGACTTAGACCTTGTCTAGGTCTAGTCTGATCTAAGTTTAGACTTTCAGGTTGGATCTAAGCTGGATCAGCGCCTAAGACCCAATTGGAACTCGTCGTCACTGGATTTCTCTCCTTTAGTGTTTACCTTACTTACCATTTGTCGAGTAACCTCCTCGATGTCTAATCTCTGACCCACTAGGTCTTCCTACCAGAATCCAACATCCGGACTTTAGCCAATCGTCTGGTCCTCCCTGACCCAACTGGACTTTCTGTCAACTGTCTGGTCCTCTCTGACCCAGCTAGACTTCCTGCCAAAATCGCATATTTGGACTTCAACCTGGTGTCTGGTCCTCTAGATCCATCAAGTTAGTTAACCTACACACTTTGCTCAACTTGTTAAACAAATACAGTCTAACTTTAACCTATTGTTATACATCAAAACATAGGGTTAGACTATTAGTCCAAACTGCACCAACATGCTTACCTTTTGCTTGGAGTTTACTCCCCAAGACTTCTACTGTTAAATACTTATTACCTATGACTACTCATGATACTGTGCAGTTGAGTAGGTGATGATGTAGTAGATACATACATGTATATTTCGATCGGTGAGTATAATTCCCTTGTGAGACTGTATAACTTTGTATTCCTATACACTTATTGTTCATGCACTATCTTCTTTTATCCGCTAAGTATTCTTTTATACTCACCACCCTTGCTATTTATTATTATCCCCAGGTTAGCATGTATATGTTGGTTGGGTCGCTCAGAGGTTTCTGCTCATGCTGTCCCACTCGCATCGAGCTATCGCTGCCTTCTTCGCATTTGGTTTGTTTTGCTTCCGCATTTGTTTTAAGTCTTGCGTTGTAATAAAATAATAGGGACTTGAACTTTTGGGGCTTATTCCTTATTATGTACTTAGTGTATTAAGCCGAGTCGGCTTGCACTTATGTTTTTGGATTTTAGGGTCGAGTAACCCTCGCATTTTCTTATTCTGTTTGGTTATATTTTTTGTGTAGTTGTGTTAAGATATGAGTTTTGTTGACTCATACCATATCATATCTGCAATTGTCATTAGGGGGTATCGTTCGTATTTACGGGCATGTGTACTTCCGGTGTGTGATAATTTATTGGTATTAGAGCCACATGTTGTGAAAGCTTATTTTCGTGTTTTGGATATCGTGATTTATTTTCTCGATGTGATTTTTTGAGTTTCGGGACAAGGCAATGGCATAACATCTCCAAGCTATAGGAAGTAAGATTTTTTACTTGTCAACTTTTATTTTTGTTAGTACCTATCTAGCTGTCATTAATAGGTATGAGACGTGGTAGGTCAATCACTATTCGAGGCCGTGGTCCGGGTCGACCACAGAAATGATCTGTTGGGTCGATGGACCCTAAGCCCACTCCTAGAGAGGTGATTTTTTTTGGAGAGTCAACTGATTTTGAGTCTGATAGCAAAAGTTAGTCACATCACACCTCTAAGGAAGGTTCGAGTTTACAGTCTCAGGAGATACCACCACCGATGCTAGCCCCGACTACTACCAGGTGGATGATGGATAGGGCACGCATTCCATTACTGGCATGATCATTGAAGGATCATTTTACCTTATTTCATGGAGGTTCTAACCCGTGGGTTGTGTATGCTTGGCTGAGCAACTTGGAGGATATATTCGGGTATATGTTTTGCTCAGATATTGAGAAGGTTGAGTTAGCTTCATATGATTTACGGGATCAGGCAGTCACTTGGTGGAAGATGCAGCAATCTATTTTTGAGGAGCAGAAAGGCACCTGGACTTTATTTCAGGAGGTTTTCGAGAGATAGTATTTTCTGCTACTTTCTGCTTAGAGCGACGTTTGATCCTTAAGCAGGGCGATCGTACAATGACAGAGTACAATACAAAATTTAATAGACTTGTAGAGTTTTGTCCTCATCTGATAGCTCAGGACAGTGATCAGGTTTTCCAATTCACTCAAGGTCTTGCAGCCTATATACGGATCAGGATGTCAGGGACTTCTGTCAGCACTTATCGAGAGACGTTAGATAACGCCTTATTTATAGAGTTAACTCAACAGCAAGTGTCCCGAGAGAAAAGGAATGATAAGAAGATATCTCAAAATAGGTCTTCTGGTCAGAGGCATCAGTATTCTGGGAAGAAACGGGAGGATAGGAGCCAGGGCTCCCGGGCTGCGGGAGAGTCTTCTCGACCACAGAAGACTGGTCGATCGGTGGCAGGATCGTCTAGTTCCCATCCTTCGAGTCAGAGAGATGATTCCGGGAAGATTCGATGTTATCGGTGTGGTTCCAAAGGTCACAACAAGTCAGAGTGCCCTCTTGATCAGTCCATATGTTTCTATTGTAAGCTTCCAGGACATATGAGCCGAGATTGTACTCTGAAAGCTCAGTTGGAGACTGCGGATGTTGCTCCTTCTGGGGGTCGATCTGCTCAGTCTCGACCACGGAGGGGATCTCAGAGTACTTCATGAAAGCAGCAGATGCCTCCCCCACAGGCGTAGATATATTTTATTCAGGGTCCGGAGCGTACGGCTATACCTCCGGTTATGTCATACCCTGCAACAGCTCCGGTTCATCCGGCATATTCTGCTCAGCAGTATGTATCTTCGCGTACTCAGGCGTATAAGTTGATGCAACCTCAGTCACAACAGTCATCTATTGTTCCTTCGTCTCAGTCTCGACTTGTTCCGGACATGCAGCAGCCTAACACGACGGGCCGAGGGATCGATCTTTCGACGTATTATTTTAGTTTATTCTGCACTTGTTGATTTATTGATTGATATTGGTAGTTTGCATTCATCTGCATCTCATCTATTTTTGGGTAAGATTCATAGACTTCTTACACTTAGATTGCATTGCTTAGTTGTATCTCTGTCATCTGGAGAGGTGTTAATCATTAATCAGGAAGTCAAGGAATGCCCTTGGACTTTGGTCATCATACACTGGTAGTGGATCTTCAAGTGCTGGATATGACAGAATTTGATATCATCCTGAGCATGGATTGGTTACCTACCCATTGTGCTACAGTTGATTGTCGAGCAAGGGTAGTCACTTTTCGACCATCGGATTGACCATCTTGGGAATTCGTTGGGACCAGGGATGACGGGATTTCTATGATCTCAGTATTACAGGCGTAGAGATTATTATCCAAGGTTGTCAGGGCTATCTATTGTCATTAATTAAGGCTGAGAAAGATGATGCTTCATAGCTCTCGGATGTGTCTATAGTTTGAGAATACGTGGACGTATTTTCAAAAGAACTCCTTGGCTTGCCCCTAAAAAGGCAAGTGAAATTTATGATTGAGTTAATTTCGAGGACAGGACCGGTATCAAAAACTTCGTACAGAATGACTTCAAAGGAGTTGGAGGAGCTGAAGATTCAGTTACAGGAGTTATTGGATAGAGGATTTATTCGCCCTAGTATTTCTCCTTGGAGTGCTCCAATGCTCTTTGTCAAAAAAAGGACAGGTCACTAAGACTTTGTATAGATTACCGACAACTAAATTCTATGACCATCAAGAATAAGTATCCTCTGCCGCGAATAGAGGATATATTTGATCAGCTGAAGAATACATGTGTATACTCTAAGATTGATTTACGCTCTGTCTATCATCAACTTAGAGTAAGAGATATAGATATACATAAGACAACATTTCGGATGCATTATGGACATTATGAGTTCTTGGTGATGTCATTTGGGCTTACCAATTCTCCAGTGGTTTTCATGGACTTGATGAATTGCGTATTCTTGGAGTATTTGGATCAGTTTGTTATTGTCTTTATAGATAACATTCTGATATATTCTCGGTCATAAGTGGAGCATGAATGACATCTTCGTATAGTTTTGGAGATGCTTCGACGATAATGTCTCTATGCAAAGTTCAGTAAGTGTGCATTCTGGTTATCTTCTGTGGGATTTCTCGGACACGTTGTCTCTAGTAGAGGGATATCAGTGGATCCTTCAAAAATAGAGGTCATTACTGGTTGGGAGTGACCAAAGATAGTATAGAAGGTTCGTAGCTTTTTGGATTTGGTTGGATATTACCGGAGATTTGTTGAGGGTTTTTTCAGCACTGCACTACCTTTGACACTGCTAACCAAGAAGGGAGTGAAATTTACTTGGACTGAAGTTTGCGAGACAAGCTTTCAGGAGCTCAAACAGAGATTAATAATTGCACCTATTCTTGTGCTTCCCTCTGGAGAAGATGGATTTATGCTCTGTACGGATGCATCGTTCTAGGGGTTGGGTGCAGTTCTGATGCAACATGAGCAGGTGGTATGTTATGCTTCTCATCAGCTGAAAGATCACGAGAAAAATTATCCTGTTCATGATTTGGAGCTAGCTACGATTATTTTTGTGCTTAAAATATGAAGACATCATCTGTATGGGGTCACTTTCGAGATTTTCACCGATCATAAAAGTCTTAAGTATCTGTTTACTCAGAAGGAACTGAATCTCAAGCAAAGGAGATGGATAGAATTCTTGAGGGATTATGATTGCACCATCAGCTACCATCCGGGTAGAGCCAATGTGGTAGCGGATGCCTTGAGTAGGAAATCTCGAGGGGTTTTGTCTTGTCACCGTGCCTGCGACGGTTACAGACTTGATACAGATTTTCTCAAAGTTAGGACTGGTAGAACGTGGACAGACAGAGCATAAGATTTTGGTATCCATGGTTGCTCAGTCCCCTATTGTGGAACAAATTAAAGAAGCACAGGTTAGTGATCAGCATCTGCGGTATCTGTGTAGCCGAGCGGTTACAGGACAATAGATAGAGTTTTCATGTATTGAGGAAGGTATTATGTACTTTCAAGGCAGACCGTGTGTACATGAGTCACATCCAGTTAAAGAAGACTTACTTCAGGAGGCACATCAATCCAAATTCGCAATAAATCTAGGTAATACCTGAATGTATAGAACTTAAAGCGCTCTTACTGGTGGAACGATATGAAAAAGGACATAGCGGATTTCATGGCTCGATGTTTGATATGTCAGCAAGTGAAGGCTGAGCATCAAAGACCAGCAGGGTTGCTTCAAAAAATTCCGATACTGAAATGAATGTGGGAACATATCACTATGGACTTCGTGGTAGGGTTATCCCGAACACAAAAAGGACATAATATGATTTGGGTGATCGTTGATCAATTAACCAAATTTGCACATTTTCTACCGATCCATAGGATAGACTCTTTGAATGTCCTAGTGGAGTTATACTGCAAAGAGATTACCATACTTTATGGTATACCTCTGAGTATTATATCAGATATAGATTCGCGTTTCACTTCACGATTCTGGCAGAGTCTTTAGTAGACCTTGGGTACGGAACTTCATTTTAGCACAACCTTTCATCTACAGACTAATGGACAGTTTGAACGCACTATACAGACACTTGAGGATCTGTTGAGAGTGTGTGTGATGGATTTCGGAGGCAGCTGGGCAAATCATTTACACTTGGTGGAATTCGCGTACAATAATAGCTATCATTCCACGATTCAGATGACGTTGTTTGAGGCTTTGTATGACAGAGCTTGTCGATCTCCTACCTTATGGGAAGAGGTTGGCGAACCACAGATGTTGGGGTCATATAACATTCAGCATGATGTAGAGTTGATACGTATCATCAGACGGAGGATGTTAAAGGCTCAGGATCGATAAAAGAGTTACACAAATCGGAGACGGAGACCTCTAGAGTTTTTCGTAGATGATCATGTGTTTTTGCGGACTTCACCCACTAAAGGAATTAAAAGATTTGGTTTAAAGGACAAGTTAGCTCCTCGATACATCGGACCCTTTCAGATTTTGGAGAGGATAAGTGAGGTAGCCTATCTGTTGACACTACCGCCAACTCTTGTAGGTGTATATAATGTGTTTCATGTATCCGTGCTGAGGAAGTACGTGCCAGACCCTACGTATATTCTGAGGGACGTGTTGATTTCACTTTGGCCTGATGCTACTTATGAGGAGGTTTCTGTGCGGATTCTAGATCGTAAGGAGCGCCAGTTGCAAAACAAAATCATTCGACTCGTCAAGATTAGATGACATTATCATTCTGATGAGGAGGCTACTTGGGAACTTTAGGATAAGATCCGAGCTCAATACCCTCACTTATTTACATAAGGTGCGTAAAATTATATTCAATACTTAAATAGTTTGAATATGCTATTGTTTGATTATCGCACCTAGATAATAAATTTGGGGACCAAATTTTTATTAGTGGGGGAGAATGTTAAATACGATAATAAAAATAGTAAAATAATATATATTAACTGAAAAATAAGTTTATAGGAATTTTTGAGAATTTTTAGGAATTTTTTTAGATTTAATCGGAGCTACTTAGAGGAGTTTACGAGGATACAAATAACAGATTTTTAGAAGGCCTGTTTGAAATATCAATCAAGTGAGAGTTGATCGAATTAAATAACCTAAAGTTGAGAATTAATAACCTAAGTTATAGGTTATTTTTATACCAATTTTCCATTTCCTTCTTCATTCTCACCGAGCTACTCTCTTCCTTTCCCCTTTTTCACTCGATCGCCGCCACTCCCTGGCCAATTTTTCCCCTCTCCACCGAGCAGTTGTCGTCGGTGTCCCCTCCTCCTAGATAGAGGTGGCTAAGCTGCCGGCATTGCTTCCAATCCACAACCACCGCCCTTCACCTGATGCGTGTGGCTCATTCGGCCGATTTTTTTCCATCTCCGACCGATGCCATCATCCATAGCCTATAGACGCATAGAGTCATTGGCCATCCCACAACCCTTCCACGTGCTCTCTTCTGCTAGAGGAGTAGGGAGTAGCCGCGTGTCTCTTCCTCTAATCGTCAGCTGAGATTGTTTCTATTCTCCTGACACCATCCGTCGCCGCCACCGCCGTTAGCCGCGTCTAGGCAATGACCGGAGAGCCAAGCCTCGACCCTTTCTCCTTCTAGAGATTAGCAGACGACCCCCTCTGAATCGTCCAGATCTGATCAGATCTAGGTCGGATTGTCACCGGCCAAACCTAGGTCAAAATCTTTTTTCTTTGCATTTGCTTTGAGTTTGTTGCTGTTATTTCAAATCGAGCCATTAATTGCTTCTCATCCGACCCTTAGCCGTGGCCAGGAAGCAAACAAAGAAGTTTCTCAAGCTTCGATTTCCCTCTTCTCACTAAGAGCAGCTATTGCTCTTTTGGATTCGCCAGTCACCAGCCATTTTCTAATTCCCAATCGATTTGCCCGTCCTCAGAAACCATACCAACAGGCCACCACAGTAGGAGTAAAATCTGGGTTTTGATAAATTAGGGTGTGTAGCTTAATTTGGATCAATTGCTGATGGATTTTGATCATTTTGATACAGCTTGTTCTAGTTCTAATCACCTCTGGCCACCTCTGGATGTGCTCCGATAGCCACCATCAGTAGGGGTAAGGGTTTATTGATGCGAATTCTAGGTTGTTTTAGTATATGGGAAATATCTAATTAATTGAATGATAATTGTTTGTCAAAGAGATACTTGAATTCAGAATGTAATGCTGAGTTAGAATATGTGATTGAATTTATTTTCTAAATTAGATTTGGTATGATTAGTAGTAAGTTTCATAGGGGTTATTATGTTTGGACTTGAATTGCTAGGGTTGCATGTAGTTAATGGATTGGAATTGGTATGTGAAGTAATATGAGGGTTTAGGGAATTTGTTAAATTTGATTAGAGTAATGAATTCTTTAAACCTAAGTTGGTTCCAAACAATCTATTAATTAGATGTTTAATTCGTTGAATATTGTTAAGTAATGATTTAGTGTTTACGTAGTTTCATAATTCTACTTATAGGATCCGAATGCAGGATGGAGCATCGAATCTGAGGATTCAAGAGCATTCTACTTTTGAGGCGGGTACTTCTAACCTTGTTTCTGATAGTTATTTACCTAAGTTCATATTGATACCATGATTAATATTCATTTTACCTTAACTCCTCTTGCTTTATTACTTGAGTTTGATACTTGCTTGCTTGTCCTGGAAATAATATATTTAAGTCTATGCAGTCTCATTTGCTTTCATACCTTCTAGAGTGCACACATGTATGGTGTGTACATTAGGAATATACTATGATCATATATCTGATAGGCATGTGGCATGTATTTATATTCATTTCATGGTTTGTGTTGCATTTATGCCATATGGTTAAAAGCACGTATGTGGTGTGTATATAGGACAAAGTAGGTTGTGGTACAATATTTATGTTTGGTATATGAGGATGTGTACCTACTTGACCAACATTGTTGTATGCACATGTGACCACGTGGGTGACATGTAATGCAGGTGATATAACATGTTAGAGGTTATAACTCAACTTTGATTAGTAGTGTATACTCACATGTGTGGTGTGTATTACAAAACATATGTCTTGGTAGATCTAGTGGTGTACATTGCTTAGAGGGATATATATGATGATGAGATCACTTGTATTCTACTCATAAGGGTGATGCATACATGCTATCGACTATGTCATCCATTTAGTTGGCTGAGTGAGTCGTAGCATCATGATGTTGCATGCATGCTAGCAATCACTTCTCCCTTCAGGTGTGAGAGCATCGTAGTCATGCTATTGCTTGACTGTATGCATCTGTTCTATGGATGAGATGAGATTTTCCCCTCCCAGATAGAGATTGTATACCCTGGGCTACCCACGAGACCTATCGTGGCAGAGTGTTTCTCATGCAACCCATAGCTAGATAGCTACTTTCCTGTCTGCCCACGAGACCAGTCGTGACAGAGCGTTTCTCATGTACACAGGGACCTTGACATTTCGGACAGCCCACGAGACCAGTCGTGATAGAGCGTTTCTCATGTAGTCCATGGCTGACGAGCGAGATATCTTGGTCATCTTTATATCTTGTGGTGGAGAATTGCTCCCACATACGGTGATCTATTGTGGTGGAGCATGACTCTCACATATGTAGATTGCACTCTGATACATGTACTAGTACTTGCATTTGAGAGGTTGTAACCATGATATTTATTACCTCTGACTACTCAGGATACTGTGCAATTGAGTAGGTGATGGTGTAGTAGATGCATACATGTGGATTGGCCAACGAAATCACTCAATGGGTGCGTGCCTTGGACTAATAGTCATCGGGCTATGAACTAAGTAAAAATAAAGTGTTATCTTGTGTTTGTTTCCTTATTCAATATTCCGCTTCATACTTGAGTTTTCAAAAAAAGTGAAAAAGCGATGAGTGTTATTCACCCCCCCCCCCCCCATAGTGCTTTTTTGATCCTAAATGCGGTTGTCCTAAGAAGCGACAAGACGTTAGTTGAGCCTCATGTGCCTCAAGTGAACAAAGAAGATTACCAAGTCCTAATAGATGGAGCTACTCAAATTTCATTTTAACGATGACCATATTCAAAAGGAATCTGAGAAGAAGAAAGATGAATCCAGCCATAACCCTCCATTGAGAAACTATGTACCACCAATCCCTTTTCCATAAAGGCTAGTGAAAGTCAAGAAGGATGAAAATTTTGACAAATTCCTATAGAAGATCAAGGAGCTTTGCATAGACATACCTCTCCTTAATGCTCTATAACAAATGCCCAAATTTCCTAAGTACATGAGAGACATCTTTTCCCACCAAAGAATGAAGGAGAATTTTGAGATGATAGCATTAACATAGGAATGTAGCGCCTGATTCTGAACAAGCTATCTCTAAAGTTGAAGGATCCAAACAACTTTTATATTCCATGCAACATTGGAACAACCAAGATAAGTAAAGCTTTTGTGATCTCAGAGCAAGTGTAAGGCTCATGCCTTATTCTTTTTATAAGAAACTTGGTTTGAGTGATCTTAAGTTGACAACAATGGTTTTACAACTCATTGACCATTCTTGTAGATACTCATTGGGTATTCTTAAGGATGTGCTAGTAGAGGTAGATAACTTTATAATACCTACTGACTTTATAGTCCTAGAGATGTAGGATGACCCAAAGATCCCCATCATTCTAGAAGACCTTTCATCATTACCACCAGAGCTGTGATAGATGTAAAAAATAACAAGCTCTCTTTGGTGGTAGGTGAGGATGTATTTGAATTTAATTTATCTAAGGACTCTAATTCATTGCTTGCCAAGGATACTTGTTATAGGTGTTGGTGCAAGGAGCACCAGAATCAAACTTATGTTTTGATGTTGTCAAAGGTTCAAAGTTAAGTCTTATTGTTATCTGATGAATTAATCCAATGTGCAAGATCTTAACTCTAAAAGCCCTAGTAGGTCTAGAGGACCCGATACTAGGCAAGGAAAGTCTCGGCAGATCGTGGAACCAAGCAAGAAATCCAGATGGATCAAGAGGACCTGACATCTGGCAGGAGGATTCGATAGGTCTGAAGAACCTGACATCAAGTCAAGTGGAAGACCTGGAAGGCTGATCTGATGCTGAGCAAAGTCCAAACAGATCTGGAGGACCCAATGTTTGGCAGGTGAGTTGAGGTAAGCAAACTGGAGTTAGTGCAGTGAGGTTGTGTCCCTGTGGGACAAACCTTAGGCGCTGATCCAACTGAAGAAACCAACGGAGGTTTCTAAGTTGAGATCAAGATAAGCTAAACTGTCTTACTCATGCATTACTTTATTTGACTAACTCTGTATTGCAAGATTCCTACTATATAGTCTGTGCTAACTTTCTTTTGCAGGTAAACAAAATTCTGAGATTATTTGGTTCGGTCGACTGAACATAAGGATCAGTCGACCGAACAAATAAATATGGCATAGCATCGAAGAGAGTTTGCAAAGTTAGAAATTCAGTGGGATCAATCAACTAACCCAGGGGATCAGTCGATCGATCAAATATGGCAATAAATAGAAATTAGATCAAATCAACGCAGGAAAAGTAAACACAGGGATCAGTCGACTGATCAGCAAGATCAATCGACCGATCAAGCATGATTTTCGGGATCGAACGGATCCAATCAGAGCAAAGAAGGAAGGGCATGGGTTCAGTCGACGGATAGGAGGATCAGTCGACCGAAAGGATCAGTCGACTGATCGATTTTTCAATCGACGGAACGCAACCTATAAAAGAAGCCCTCGTGGTCCGAGCCAAACACAACTTTTCTCTGTGCTTCATTCTGTTCCGTCTACTACTGTTCATGCAATCTACTGCTACTACATCGAGAAGCAATCTGACAACCTACGCCAAAGTTTAATATCTTGTTGTCGGTATTAATTTCGTACTTGCATATTATTTGTAATCTGCATACTTGTACTATCTTCCTTCCTCGGAAGAACTATGTTAGTGAATTAACCCATTGATACGATCTGAGTGGTCATGGGTTCTTGGAGTAGGAGTCGGCTGGGCTCCGAACAAGTAAAAGGAATTGAGTATTCTTTTTATCCTTTTCTGCTACAACTTTGATTTACGAATAGAAGAAAAGATTTTCGAACGAGATTCACTCCCCCCCCCCTCTCTCTTGTCTCCAACGATCCAACAGACGAATCATACCAAATCAGTTGTGTAGCTCT
>JBBUKS010483824.1:0-16209 GCA_038050645.1 Hedychium gardnerianum
GAACCAGAGCCACAGGCGCTTCTCCTACACAAACTGACCCGATCAAATTCCTCAACAGGAACCCAATTACAACCACCCATCCAAAGCATCAACAGAACCCTAAATCCTTACCTTCGTTTCGATTCTCGGCCAATCCTCCCAGATCCAACCGAATCACCACCACAGCTGCAACTCGATCCAATCTCCCTTGCTTCTGCTCCTGTTGCTCCCGGACCGTGAGCTACAGTGGTGGCCGGCAACAGTGAGCTCTTGCCCGGCGACTGTTGGTCGAGCGCAATAAGAGGAAGTGATCGGCGATGCTCGATGCGATCGGAGAAGGTGGACACTCTCAATCGAAGAAGAGGCGATGGATCGGCGACTGAGGAGGAATGCGATCGGAGAAGGGAACGAAGGGAGAGCTCGGGTGTGGGCGATCGCGATCGGGGAGCTCGGCGTCGGGTCGAGTTCGCGATCGGGAAGGGGGTGAGGGCTCGGCGAAGTTTTCAGAGAAGGGATCGAAATTTGTCGAGTGAAGAGGCATGAATAGTGACCGCCCCTTTAAAATAATTAAACCTAGGTTTAATCAAACCAACTTAGGTTTAATTAATCCCAGTTTCAACTTACCCCAAATTAATCCCCCAATAACACCAAAACTACTCCATATGTTTCCAAATAAATCCCAAAAAATTTCATAATACTCCAAAAATTTTCCTCTATTTTATTTTAATTTTTCTCGTATTTTACATCCCGACTAACAATTTGGCTAAGATCTTTAAATTTGACGACGAATTCGGGATTCATTGTTAAATTTGGCGATAAAATCTGGATTCGTTGCCAATTTGACGACGTATCTCGAATTCATAACCAAATTTTAAATCCCGCCGATTAATAATTTGGCTAAGATCTTTAAATTTGGTGACGAATATAGAATTTGTCACCAAATTAGCTACGAATCCAAAATTTATCACCAAATTGTTAATTGGAGAATTTGAAATTTTGGCGACGAATCCCGAATTTGTCGCCAAATTCAAATTTGAAACATTGGTGACGAATCTAGGGTTCGTCCCCAATTTGTGATGAATTTGGCGATAAATTTATTTTTAGTGATGAATTTTGTAACGAAATAATTTTGTTGCAAGTTTAGGGATAAAATTGTTATTATCGCTAATTTCATTGCTAATTTATGATAATTACTTTGTTTGTCGTAAATTTTGTTGCTAATCCACGATGAATATATTTCGTTACTAAAATTTATCGCTAAAATTATGTTTTTTTTTCCGGAGTGAACGTGAAATGTTAGTAAATTTAATAATTATGAAAATTAAATTTTTAAGTTGCATGCTAGTAGTAAATTAATTTTTTCTAATTTAAAATATAATGATAATATTTTTAATGCGAATTAAACTAAACATAATCAAATTACTTCAAATAAATATGATTTAAAGATTTTTATAAATAATAATCAAGATTTTGATCAAATCAAGACTTTGATCAGATTGACATAAATCTTGATTTGTTCAATCAAAACCCGATGAGATCAATCAAAATAATAATTCAATTAATCTAAATCTAATTAATAATAAAGATAATTCAAAATTAATTAATTTATATCTAATTATTAATTAACATTAAAATAATTTGAAATTATTTAATCATAATTTTATAAAATCAGAAAGCAATATTTAAAATATAAAAATTTGAAAAATCAGAAATTTATTTTTTAAAATTTAAAAATCGAATGTCAAATTTTAAAAAAAATAGAAGTCGAATTATAAGAATTTGAAAAATAATTTTTCAACTTAGAAAAATCAAAATTTAAATTCTAACTTGAATTTTAAAAACAAAGAAAACAAAAATCTAAATTTGAATCTTAAAAATTAAAAAGATATAAGTTTTAAGAAATTAGAAAAATAAAATAATCTTTTGAAAAATAAAATTGATAAACTAGAAAAGATTATTAATAATTTTACCAACTCACAAAATTTAAACTTAGGTTACAAGTTTAAATGAAATGAAAGTAAAAAAAGTTTAAATTCACAAACCAAGTTATATATAATCAAATAACTTTTAATTATGAAGCTAATCAATAAAATCATACTCAAACAAAATAGCAAACTTAATAAAAATCAAAATGTTAATACGAAGTGTATCAAATTGAATATTCGATACATTATTAAAAACTAATTTTAAAAATTATTATTTGATTTATATACATTACATATTTTCCATGATCATGCATGCTTTAAATTATTTGCTATATGTCATGTCATACATTTTATCCATATGCTTAATGTTTATTTTAAACTGGATAGATAGGTCAAATATAGGAAAAAGAGTTTAATTTTAATCAATGGTATTAGAGAGGATTGAGATAATAGTAGGCTAAGGAAGCTTTATCAATATATGTCTAGGTTGAATCATAGGTATTCTACCTAGTGTAATCAGCTTAGTGAATCTAGTTGTTGCTACTTCAGTCAATCTATATTAGTTAGTTCAAAACTTAATATTAAGTCCCTTGGGTAAGATATTTTGAAAAAAACTTTGTCTAAGACACATAATTACTTTAATGATATCCATTGTGACTCATCACAGTTTGTAAGTTTATTTTAAAAATACTTGCTTGGTGGACTCAAAGCTAAGTTTGAATATAACACAAGATCAAACTACCTTAGATAAATTATCAATTATTCAATTAAAATTAAAAGATTCATCTCATAGAAACATAACATCGTGCATTGAGTGTATTGAACACATAGAACGGGTGAGATGCTAGGTTAATCAATTGGTAATATTTTGAAAGGATTTTCAAAACTCTTAGGATTATTTTAGTAAAAATATTTTCAAAATAGTGATTCACATAATAATGTTGAATGAATTTCATGTTTGATTGGGTGTAATTATATAAACATTTTTCAAAAATCTATACACTTTTTAAAATGATTGTTGACCAACACCTAGCATTTAAAGTCAACAATGATCTGCTAAACCCTAGACACATAAGTATGTCTTCCTTATGGTTAAAAATGATATCTTAAGGAAGTGTCAGATTAAGAGGGAGAACATATTGAAAGACATTTTTAAAAGGGAGTTTTCAAAATTAAATATTTTTAAAAATATATTTGAAAATTTTATCTTCAAAATATGCTGAAAAATATTTTGGAAATATTATCTTTAAAATATTTTTAAAAATATTTTGAAAAGATAGTTTTAACATAATTTTTTTTGTCAATTTTTCTAAAGATTTTGTTTGTTTCAAAATTCTTTTGAAAATGTTCTTTAAAATAATGCTTTGGAAAATATTTTTTTAAATATATTCAACTTTCAAAATGCTTTGAAAAATAGGAAAACTATTTTTAAATATTTTGAAAGGTTTTTTCAAATTAACTTTGAAATAGATTGAAAAAATTATTTTGAGAAAACTAACTTTGAAATAAGTATTAATTTTTTTTTGAAATTATGTTTGAAAAGTGTCTTTCTAAATGAAATTGAAAAGTTGAAATTATTTCATTTTGAAAATTCTTTAAAAAAAAATCAAAAACCAAAATATGTGGTCTTTCAAGAAAGTAAAAGGAGATATCATCCTTGACTTAGAAAAATTTATAATTGTTGGTGCAAAACAAAGAAAATTCTTAGGATTCAAGGAGTTGAAAAGTAGTTAGTACATTTTTTGATATATGCCAAATAGGAGAAGAATGGTTTAAGTTAGAAACACTAATTATTTCAATTTTGGCATGAGACTTGAGAAGTTGGGTTAAGTAATTAGTCTAACTTAAAAATATTATCAAACATCAAAAAAAAAAGATTGTTGATGCAATCGACCTTCAAGATTTTGATGTTTGTTTGATAATATGATTAATAAGATCTGGTCAAGATTGGCCAAATAATTTGGTGAAGGTTGGCCAAGTTAATAAAAATTCCTGGCAAGTCAAGGCTGACCTAAGCAAAAAAAAAGTCCAGTCAGGTCAAGGTTGACCAATTGACTTGCAAAGGGAAATGTGTTGGTAAGAAGTCTAGTCAGGTCAAAATTAATCGAATGACTGGCAAATATAAATGAGTTGGTGAAAAATTCAAGTAGGTCAATGTGGATCAGATGCTTGGTAGACAAGTGAGAAGTCTTGATAAGTCAAGGTTGACATAGGCAAATACAAAGTCTAGTCAAGATAAAGTTGATCAGATGACTGACAAAAGAAAAAGTTCAAACAGGTCAAAGTTAACCGAATGCTTGGCAACGGAAAAATCTATGCAAGTCAAGGTTGACCGGATGTCTGACAAAGGTAAAGTCTAGGAAGGTCAAGGTTGATCGAAAGTCTAGCAAAGGGAAAGTCCTAACAGGTTAAGAAAACCAAATGTTGGTAAGGGAAAAGCCTAAGCAGGTCAAGGGTGACTGAATATTTGGCAAAGGAAAAACCCTAAGGGAATGAATCCTAGGTAGTACGAGGAGTTTTGGAGGAGTGAACTGCAAGCAAGAAGGTCAGGTAGACTAAAAAAAATTAGACATATTTATATGTTTTTGGGTGTATTTGGACTAATCTTTGTGATGTAGGAAATAAGATTTTGGATAACTAAAAAGTTTTTCCAGTCAACCTTAAAACTCAAATAACTTGGAGATAAAATCGACAGATACAATCCAATTCAGGAAGGAAAGAAATGATTGGTCACCCGATATTGTGGATCAGTCGATCGAACCCGAATTCAATCAATGGATTGGGTGTGATGTGATCTGCCAACGAAGGAAATTGGAGGATCAGTTGACTGATCTTGAGGAGTAGTCGACCGGAAAATAGATTGCACGGGGATCCGATCTAATCTGATCTTGAACCTAGACGTGAACCTGAGCAACACTATGGTTTGGTCGACCGAACAAAAGGATCAGTATACCGATAAAGGTAGAAATCAAGCGCTAAATTGGCAGGATCGAATCCTTATCAGTCGATCAAAAAACGTGTTCGATCGACCAATAAAGTCTTATAAAAGAGGGCTTGATGGAAGAGGCTCAACAAATAGTCATATACTCAATACTCTTCACTTTGTGCCCAGAAATGC
The DNA here is from genome assembly GCA_038050645.1 of Hedychium gardnerianum. Classification (NCBI taxonomy): domain Eukaryota; kingdom Viridiplantae; phylum Streptophyta; class Magnoliopsida; order Zingiberales; family Zingiberaceae; genus Hedychium; species Hedychium gardnerianum. Next base: position 5,023 of record JBBUKS010483824.1, read on the forward strand.
TATTAGAAATTTTGGTTGTGTGATTGGGGAAGCGCCAGAGGAGTACGCAACATTCAAGGCTTCAGGACCGGATTGACACAAGTTTGCATGTATAGTTTATATTATATGCATCTCACTTTTTATATGCTTGTACATATACCCTGTAAGAGATTTCTCCGCCTCCGAAAATTTTCCGTAAAAGAGAAAGAGATAGTGGACTCACGTCGAGTACACAGGCCTTGGATGTATCAACCCTAGGGGGTTGTGAACCAAGTAAATCGATTATGTTCTTGTCTTTATTTCGTTTATTATATTCCGCTGCATAGACTAACTTTGACATATGAAAAAGAACACAAAGCGAGCGAGAAAAACACGAGCAATATTCACCCTCCACCCCACTCTATTAGGCTTTCCGGTCCTACAATCTTCACTCCTCAACCTAATTTGAAGGGGAGGGCTCATGATATCGTGGGATAGCAATTCCATTTCAGGTTAGCAAGTCAAACCTATGTGGCTCCATCACAAATCAGCACCTTTGTTTATGTATGCAGGGATACCTGAGTTCTACGTAAAGCATGGCCTCCAATTTATCACGCACTCGACCTCCTAAGTTCATCATACGACTTGGCTTTTTGAGTTCTCCATACAACTCGGCTTCCTGAGTTCCCCCCCACACCTCGACCTCCTGAGTTTATCATACAACTCAGCTTTTAGAGTTCTCTATACATCTAGGCTGAACCATTACACTAACAGTCAACCAGCCGACACGACCACAATTCAAACTTGACATCCATCTCATTCTGCACACCAACCATCAGCTCTGCATCTGATTTTTTTTCAGCATCACTGAGAATCTTTTTTTGTCATGGTACTTTATATTTTAGGAGTTGTATTATATTTCTAAAAACGACTGAAATCACTAATTAAAATTGTTTATTAAATATAAAAACATCGTGATTTTTTTTTCCTATTGCAGTGAGGCGTTTTTGGAAACACCTGATGGATGGCATATTTTGTATACCTAATTAAATAATACTTGAAACAAGAGTGGCAATGCTATCTTCATCTTTTGAGTAAAAATGTAATGTTTATTCTGTCCTTCTTAATTTATCTTAAGATTAATACGAAGAAAATAAATTATAAATAATTATTAATTTAAATAATAATTAATATATGAAAAAAATAAAAATTTAATTATTAATTTTTAAATTTTATGATAATAATATTTGACGTATTAACTAACAATCTATTATGAGAGAACTATTTAAATTCATGACTTATAATATCAAGTATCATGAGCCAATAATATCTTTTGCAGGAAAAAGAAACTTATGAGATTTAATCCATCTCACGCAGTTCAACAACAGCAAAGAAAAAAGGAAATATTAAATAAAGGCTAGAAAGCATTGCTCATCGTGTCGATTGGGAACAGCGACACATGGTGTGGCACGAATTACTGAGTTATTTAGGACCAGTTAAATAATTCCCATGCATGCTGTAATTTTTCGCACAAGTTGAAGCACAAGAATATGCCATCTCTCATGTGACTAGTTATCATCTCGGATCATGGCAACCACTCTTACTCATCCTTAAATATTTCCCAATTCTTCTTCAATTTCTTTAAAAGCACCGCTTTCTCAAGAATATTTCCCAATTCTTGAGAGCATGAGGGATTTAATGGACTTATTTTAATCTTGTTTGCCATTTTGATCACTCAAAAGGTCATTAAAGTATTTTGGCCAAAATATTTCATGACTTTAGCATATAAAAATATATTGATGGTCATCTATTGGTCAAAATGACAACAAAAGAGTATCATTACATTTATTCATAACTTATTATTATTATTATTACTAGAAATGCTATCAAGACATCTTAATTCATTCACAATATAAAACCATTGTTATTTTCATGGTGCTCCTAAAAATTTATTTATGCATTTATTTTTTATTTAGATTACTTAATGATTTTTATGCTCAAAATAATAATATAAAACCATCATTGCATTCATAGTGCTCATAACACAATCTATTAATGCCCTTAATATTTTAATCTTGAACAATAAAAGGTCATTAAAGTAACTTCAAAGCGTTTCGATCACAACACTAATGTCTTTTAGAATGGTAATACAAGACTATCATTGAGTTCATTGTGGCAAAAGACGAAACGCTCGCCCCCAGCGCCCCCATCAGTCCGTCCCAGGACCAACACGGAGGAGGTAAATCACGGGGGCTAGTCTAGCCAACCCGAACAGTGACTAGTGCATAAGAGGGGCAGGAACCTGGCTACTAGCCATCATATACAATATAACGTGAGATAGCATGGAGTAATTAAGCCATTATTATAACTTAAATTAATTATTAGGATAGCAACTTAAAAGACCAACTTGTCTTTGTTAAAGATAATGATCCACTCTGAGATGGGGGGTGTGAATTGATAGTCGGATGCGCGTTAAGTTGGCTTTTGTCGGATCAACTCCTGTCGAGTCAGGTTGACTTTTATCGGATCGACTCCTATCAGGCCGAGCAATACAATGACTCAGATGAAGGTCTTTGATGTCGGCGATTGAAAGGATTGAAAAAGAAGTTAAAAGAGAGGTCAAGACATACCTCAGCGATACTATGAAGTGAAAAATGTAAGATGTTAATATCACAATGTACCTCCCAATACTGTCATTATTATTTTATATATAGAGCATAGAGGGGTCACGAGCCATATCTCTTTTCTCTTTCTCAAAAGGTACGACCTCTCTATGATAACTATCACGTTGCGTCCAAATTCTGGATGATGGCACTTAACTTGGATGTGACTTAGGTTAACTCAGATCGAGCTTGGCCATGAATTGACTGACTTGACCTGAGCTTATCATGAGTTGACTAGCTTGAACTGAGTTCGATCATGAGTTGACTAACTCAACTCAAGTGCTCTGACTAAGTCCTAGGCCTGGTTGATTAGAGTTGAATTCGGAAGAGTTAATTCAATTGGACTTGAGTTCATTGTAAGTGAGTTTGATTTGACTCGATCAATCCATCTTAAGTCAGTCTGATCAAGATCCGGTTGACCGAGTCCTAGACCTTGGTCCCTACTGCTACCACCACATCTGATAAAAGGGAGGAGCAGAAGCAGCGCGATCCCCGCCAGGCGAAGAGGGCAGCGGTGGTTCATCGGCGCCATCGGTGGAATCGAACTGAGGCAGACAAGTAAACAAGGAGAACCAGAAAACAGAGCTCTCTTATAAGACAGACGGGGTGCTTAAACTTTGACCTGGTCAAGCTGAGCAAGTCTCGATTCGTGTTTTATACGACAGGGAACAGCATCGTGCTCGATGGAAAGTTTGGCGGAGGAGGCTGTGTCGCCGTGCCAGCGCACGGTTCGACCGCAGGCTGGTCGGGGCGAGACAGGGAAGGGCAGGATCTAGAGTACAATTGGCTTTTGAAAGGAGCAACGTGGACTTGTTTAGGTCGACGGCGACGAAGAAAAGAAGTAAAAGAGGGAATGAATAATGAGGTTCGGTCAAGAAAGGCCTCAACGAGACGGTAAATGCTGCTTTGAACTTACGGCGATTACGGAGACGAAGGATGCATGAGCTGGCGATGTTTTATTGAAAATTGATGCAGCAGCATCTAGCAACTCTAGTCTTTGGAGAAATTTTCGGATAAGACATTTGAAAAAAGGTTATAAAACGTAAGAAAAAACAGAATTCGTCAATAAAAAAGACTCGTTTTTAGATTTAAATAAAAAAATAATTTTATTTAAATTAAAATCAAACTCAATTTATTTATATAAAAGTACTATTTTTATTTAAATAATCTAAGAAATAAAAAAATCATAATAATTTTTTTTAAAAAAAATTAAGAGATAAAATCTAAACTAATTTTTAAAAAAGAAAACTAATTTTAAAAAAAAAGATAAAATCTAAACTAATTTTTAGAAAAGAAAACTAATCCTAAAAATTTAAAACAAATAAAAGAAAAAGTTAAAAGACCAATTCTAGAATTTTGGCGGCTATTAGAAAGTCGATTCCATCTCATCCAGACTCCCAATAGAGTGCAACCGTGTTAGGAGTCCACGGATTGGTCATCTTCCTTGTTGGTAGTTTCGATTGGCCCAAAAGGAAGGCTGATAGCCTCGTTTTCTTCTCGTCACAACTCGAATGGGAACATAGGTGTATCGGAGGACATAAATTGGTTGTACTGCTGGATGCTCCTACATTAGATGTCCCAAGTTGAAAAGAACTCATCCTCGAGTTCAAGATAGTGTCTTCATGATCCAAAGTCCTAAAGTATTAGTAAATCAAAAGTCATCTCGTAAGTGGTAGATTAGGAGGAAGATCCTCCAATATTAACTCGGTTAAATCTCTGGGCGGTTCTTGTAATTCTGATGGAACATGCACTGCTTCCTCAAGTAATCTGTCATCTTTAAGATCTCGGGCACTACGATCACAGTGTGAGGCTTCCTCAACCGAAACCTGCATGTCACAACCTCGACCACGTTCCTCGTGATCTTCAAGATTTTTCTCTACTAGACGCAGGAATAACTTCGTAACTTGTCTCTGTAGATCTTCGATGAGCTTGTACACACTTTGATCCTAGTGCGAGACTTCCTCAACCGAAACCTATCTTTCCCAACCACGATCATGACCACAATGATCCATCCGTAGATCTAAGGCTCTGATACCAACTGGTGCAAGGGAGAAATCTCCAAGTGCGACGTTCGAAAAGAGGTTGTAGAGAAAGCGTAGGAAAAAGGGGATTCGCCAACAAAGAGGAGTCGCCTCTAGGTTTAACCGAAAATAAATTTTATTCAAATCAAAGTCAAACTCAATATGTTTTTACAAGAGCACTAACCCTTGTTTAAACAGCTTAAGAAATAAGAAAAATTCGCACAAAAAAAAAGAAAAAGTAAAAGAAAACTAATCCTAACAAAAGGATAAAATCTAAACTAATTTTTAGAAGAAAAAAACTAATTCTTAAAAAATAGGAGATAAAATCTAAACTTTTTTTTAGAAAAGAAAACTAATCCTAATAATTTATAATAAATAAAAGAAAAGGCTAAAAGGTCAATTCTAGAATTTTGGAGGCTATTAGAAAGTTGATTCCTTCTCGTCCAGACTCCGAATAGAGTGCAACCGTGTCAAGAGTCCACGGATTGGTCATCTTCCTTGTTGGTAGTCTCGATCGGCCCAAAAGGAAGGCTGATAGCCTCGTTTTCTTTTCGTCATAACTCAAAGGGGGAACATAGGCGTATCGGAGGATATAAATTGGTTGTACTGCTGGATGCTCCTGCATTAGATGCCCCAAGTTGAAAAGAACTCATCCTCGAGTTCAAGATAGTGTCTTCAAGATCCAAAGTCCTCAAGTATTGGTAAATCAAAAGTCGTCTCGTAAGTGGTAGAATGGGAGGAAGATCCTCTAACATTAACTCGGTTAAATTTTTGGGCGGTTATTGTAATTTTGATGGAACATGCACTTTAAGATCTCGGGCACTACGATCACAGCGTGAGACTTCCTCAGCCGGAACATGCCTGTCACGATCACAACCACGTTCCTCATGATGTTCAAGATCTTGCGCCGTTAGATGCTAGAATAACTCCGTGACTTGTCTCTATAAATCTTCGATGAGCTTGTACGGTACGCTTCGATCCTGGTGTGAAACTTCCTCAGTCGGAACCTGTCTTTCACAACCACGACCACAATGATCATCTATGGATCTAAGGCTCTGATACCAACTGGCGCATGAAAGAAATCTTCGGGTGAGAAGTTTGAATAGCGATTGCATAGAAAGCGTAGAAAGAGGGAAATTCGCCAACAAAGAAGAGCCGCCTCTAGGTTTAAACGAAAAAATAATTTTTATTCAAATTAAAACCAAACTCAACCATCTTTTTTTACAAGAACATTAAACCTTATTTAAATAACCTAAGAAATAAGAAAAAGTCACAACAGAAAAGTAAAAGAAAACTAATCCTATCAAAAAAAGATAAAATCTAAACTAACTTTTAGAAGAAAAAAACTAATTCTAAAAAAAAAGATAAAATCTAAACTAACTTTAGAAAATAAAACTAATCCTAAAAATTTAAAACAAATAAAAGAAAAAATTAAAAGACTAAATCTAGAATTTTGGCAGCAACTATAAAGCCGATTCCGCCTCGTCCATACTTCGAATAGAGCGCAACCACGTCAGGAGGCCACAGATTGGTCATCTTCCTTGTCGGTAGTCTCGATTGCCCAAAAGGGAAGTTGGTAGCCTCGTTTTCTTCTCGTCACAACTCAAAGGAGAACATAGCCGTATTGGAGAACATAAATTGATCATGCTGTTGGATGCTCCTGCATCATAAATCTAACAATGTAGAACCATAAAATGATATGCTTGCAAGAAAACAATGGTTTTCAGTGGACAGGTTAATATTTAGACATGTATATGAGAAATAAGATGCTTTTTTCACGTGAAAATAGCACTTGCATCTTAAAACTTATTCAAAACCAGAAACAAAGAAACTAGAAGTTCAAAGCACAAAACAACTACAGATTGAAACATACAAAAGCATTACTTAAAGGGACGAGTAAGGACCTCCAGAAAGCACAGAAGGTTCAGTAGGACACATAGCTAGTGCAAATTCTGCATTCTGTTCATGTCCTGTCAATATCTGCAATATGTAACCTTGTTATTAAGATGAACATCCATATGTATCCATGAAATAATTGTCTTTTGAGTTTTGACTATTGACCAACCAAATCTGGACGGGATTCATTAGCTCCCAACATAGGATGGCGATTGGGTTGCAATTCAACATCCCAGATAAAAACCTTCAAAAAAATATTAGGTAAAAGAGATACCAAAAGTGGATTTTACTTGATGTTATTGGAATAACATATTTCCTTACATCTGGGATGTCAGTATGTGTTGCAATTATTTTGCTGTTCTGAGGAAGCTCTTTGATCCTGTTCACCTGCATGGAGTGAGAGATCAATGAAAAACTAGAATTTGGAACTCATATATTGCAAAAGCGAGCATTAATGATGAATCATTATCAACAACAAGAAGCTACAAATCCTAATTATCTGGGGTCAACTATGAATTTTTTGCTTTGTTTATTACAAAGCACAGACGAAAGAGGGAAAGCAATCAATGAAAAACTATCCTCTGAGGAAGGGAAGAGAAAAGATAAGGAAAGAAGATAAAAAGAAAGAAACGACAAAGGATCGGAGGGAAAGGAATCCTCTAGCGGTCTGCAACTTGCCACTCAAGCTCGTGGTCGTGACATCGTGAACTCACAACAGCCACGGAGAGGCTGATTGTTGCCTCGCCACATGTTTGCGGCAACAACGGAGAGGCCACGAGGTCATGGCATCGCTGTGAACTCAAGTGGCCTCGCCACTCGTCACAGCTACATAGAGGCTAATCGCAGCCTTGCCTCTCACGATAGCCACGGAGAGGCCAATCACGGCCTCACCTCTCGCAACGGCTACAGAGAGGTCGATCACGGCCTCGCCTCTCATGACAGCCATGGAGAGGCCAATCACGGCTTTGCCTCTCTCGACAACCGCAGAGAGGCCAATCGCGGCTTTGCCTCTCTCGACAGCCACGGAGAGGCCAATCGCAGCCTCACCTCTTGCGATGGCTGTCGCACTCGTGGCAAACTCACGCTAGGTGTTGGTTTTTGTTCGGGATAGTTCTTTGTAGTCGACAAGGAGGAATGGAAATTTTATTCCGCCCGATTTTGGACGGATGAAAAAAGAATAAATAATAGTCCGGGATTTGGAATCCGTCCATTGGTTATTGTTTTTTTTATATGTAAACAAGAGAGAGTGTCTTCACTCTCATGCAATCCATTCTTTCTCTAATTCGCACTTCAGAGTACACAACCATCTAACTTTGTAAATTCCCATGCATAGTTATATCTAAATATTTTAAATGACACTCTTAGTTATGTTGATAAACTTATCTTTCATCAACCTTTACAACACTAATGATTCAACATGACTAACTATTAACAATTTATTAACCATCTAGAACATCTTAAAATTATCGCAACATATTTTCTCTTGTTTTATCATCTACTAGAGCTACATCTAATTGTTCTCAGCCACTAAAATTTGTCTTTTATTATTTATTACATTGCCACACATCAATTTTAGCATTCTCTCTAACATGTTAACTATTTGTGCATATTATTTCATAGTTGCCGTGTTCTGACCTATAAAATACAAATCTTTTAAATTTCACCTTTTGACCTAAGGGGCATATGAAGATTTCGCAAGACTTCTTAGGCTCTCTTTATTTTGATGATCCACTCTTTATGCTATTATTGTCACCAATATAACCTTCTGGTTGAAGAGCACTATCACATATAATGAGCATAAATGCTCACCAGCAATCATCATGGCAAGTATAGAATTTGAACCAATAGATTCCTTCTACCACATTTGGGACGAGCGATAAGGCCTCTACCATTATGAAGGCTGGACTCAAAAACTTAGATAAGCTAACTTTATGGAACACATCACTAGATCTTTTTGTCACCACAAAATGAAATCTCTTTTCTTTGACAATGTGATCCTAGGGGACCCTTTTAGATGAAAGCCAAGAGATCTCATTCTTACATGGTTGAGATGGCACATCAAGATTCATTTTTAAAAGACTATCATCTTGCTAAGGACCATATCAGAACCCTCATATCAAATTCAATGAAATGTCCAATATAAATGTACGCTAAGCAATGAAGATATAGTATACAAATTAAAACAAATACTAAATACCTCCCCAGGATGTATAATTGTTTTGTACTTCTTCACAAATGGAGATTGAGCTTCTTCATTGAACTACAAGCATCAGCAAGTATGACTTTTAGCAACAAAACATGTAAAACCTAATTAAACTTGAAAATTAGCATATGTTAATAAGAAGAAAAACATTAACATCATATAGGAATTAGATTGAATAATTTACACAATAAAGTGCAATCTGCTAGCAGAAGTTTAAAACATACAAGCAAAAAAAATTTTAGCAAAAGCAAAATATAAAAAATAATTATTGAACTCAGGAACCTGAGATATGTGCTTGGCAGCTGCAACTCTTGGCTTGACAATTTCACAATTTGCTATGACAAGAGTATTTGGAACAGAGCCATCAGTCTGCAGCATAATAGCCATTAGATAACATTGTCCAAAGTTTCAGAGTCCATCATTCTCACAAGGTGAACAACGTTCACAAAACTGAGGTTGGTATTTGCAAATTGCATAGTTAAATTTAGTTTTAGTTTAGCACAAATGGATACAAAAAGGAATCAATATAAAAGGAAAATAATTTATAACTAAATTTTTTTGTCCTCGGCTTTTGTATGATTTAGAGTGATAAATATACTCAGTTCCCACCAGGTTAGTTTCATTGTGGCTTCACTTCATATACCCATAGTAGAGGTAGTCCACCTACAGTGAAATGCTTATTGATGTCATTATCAAGCAAGATAATATTTCACAAAAAATACCACTGAAGGCTATGCATGGTGCTTGAATCATTTATTCTTTTCATATTATGCATGTTCTTAGCAACAGAAGTGTTGGATATTTAAACTAAAGTGTGTTCATTAGTTCATAGTGCAATTCAAACACGTATACACCTCTAAATTAGTAACTAGGAGAAGATAAATGGGTTGTCCGTCCATGCATAGCCTAGATTGTACTCAAGATAAATCTAATTACATAATGCACCTATAGAATGAAAACCACATAAACACACATAAAAGAGCATCAATATACCAGCAAAAATTGCATGCTCATGTAGTACTCAAATTTTCACCATAAACTTTGCAGCAAAAAACAGGATTCCATATACAGCAAAATTTTGACAAACCACTACACAAAAAAAAAAAATTACAAAAGGATCTTAATTCACTTACCTGTTCCGAGAGGTAAAGGCGCTGGCGATTCTTGTACGTTGCTTGTTCGAGTTGAGGCCCCCACCTGTAGACGAGAAGAAAATTTAGCGTAAACCAACACGAATCACGAGTCTCTTACAGTGACTAGCTCAACAAGCAAACTCAAGCTCAAAATTCACGTATTCTTGGATCATCGCTTCTCTAAGATAAAGTATAGAAAAGGGTTGTAACCATATTCACCAAAGAAAAACAATTAAAGAACTTCTAAAAGAACCCGCGGACAGTCCTATCAAAACAGGGCAATGTCGAACGAGAGAGAAATCTGGAAGAGAATCCAGCCGAAGTTTAAGAAATTTCGACTTCATATTCGCATTCCCTGACCTCACAACGCTATCTAGCAGACTAGCAACTAAGGATTTAAAACCCTAAACATGCAAGAACCAAACCTTCGGACAAAGTTCTTCCTGAAAACCTTAGTCTGACCCAGAAAGAAAAGATGGTACTCTCACCGGCAAGAGAGGGAGGGCCAGACAAGGTTGTGGTTGGCGAGCCAGTCATAGAGAACATGCACAAGAGACTTCCATTGCGTGTACCTCTCGTCCACCGACGCCTTCCTTCCTCTATCCTTCATCCTCCGACTTCTCTTTGCCGCCGGCCGCTTCGTCACTTTCCCTCTCGCTTAATCCTCTTCAGTCTTCCCTTCAGCACTCGGAATGCCTGACTAGGAAATGACCTAGTATTTCAGACTGTGTACTTAGGAAACGACCAAAATAAGTAATAATTAAATCCAACATCGTTAACATAAATAGTAAACTACTATAATTACCACTCACTTAATTCATCTCTTGAAATGATATTGACTTTAGCGTGGAAATTAATCGTGCATTTACTTATAAAAAATAATAAAATTTAGACCTAAACATCTTTTAACAATATAAAATTCTATCATTAATTCGTGCCCTCGTACGCCGATCATTTTCAGGGCTGTAAATAAATTAAGTCGAGACAAGTTTTGATATATTCATTCTTGTTTGATAAGATAACAGAATTAAATCGAGCCGAGTCGAGCCTAAAATGAGTCAGACTTTTGAAATAATTGTTCAAGCTTGGTTTGATTTATTTTTTATGAGCTTGAACTTGTTCGAAGCTTGGCTTGAGCTTGGTTCATTTAGATGTTATCGAGCTTTCACTTCAAGTTTGACTTGAGTTTGGTTCGTTTAGATGTTATCGAGCTTGTTTGATTGGTTATTGAGCTTCATAATTCAAACTTATTTATTTATTTTATTTTATTTATTTAGCATGTTAATAAGAGTTTTATTAATGAATATGATTGT
>JBBUKS010483835.1:0-16209 GCA_038050645.1 Hedychium gardnerianum
AAAACTATATTAATATCTCAAATTTAATCCCAAGCTCATGATGAAATCAAGCTTTAACCCCCATCAACCAACATAATCGTTCACACATCTCTTACGATGCTACACCATTCAAACATATTTATATATCTACTCAATCATAATTCAATGAACCATTATTACACCAAATTCAAATACCACCCTACACACATCACAATCATTTACACAATCACAATTCCTTACCGATTGGCCAACGGATCTGATCTCTACATTCTGCTGGAGCCAAGGCTGCCTCCCCTTCAAAAACATTGTACTGCCGGATGAACACTCCTCTGTTGGTGGTCGTCCAGATTCGAGATAGATGGCCGGAGTAGCACAGAAATCCCCTGTAACTGGCGGAGATGCACAAATCTACGTTGACTGGAACAGGGATAACAAAAACAGGGCCTGACCAGAAACTAGCCGAGGTTCGGATCATACCTAGGTGACCAATTCGGGCAAGAGTAGAGGAATCGGCGCCGTTAGGGATGGCCAGAGATGATCAGTCCCTCCCCACACAGTGACTAACCGGTGATGGAAAACGATCACTAGTGGTGGCACTCAAAGAGGCTGGGTTGGCGGCGACGGGGTTGAGGCTGATCGTTCCTCCGAGACAGACATCGTCGAGTGCGGAGGAGGAGATTGAGAGAGGGGGGAGAAAGAAGATCGGCGGCATGACTTGAGGAAGAAGGAATCGCGAGGTAGGGGTGGCTGGCGGCGGGGATCGAGTGGAGAGCAGTCGGCGGTGAGGGAGTTTTGTCGAGTGAGAATCGGGGAAGCATGATTCGCGATTTGGAGGGGAGGAGACTCGGTAACTTAGGTTTTAATGAGAAAAACTTAAGTTTAAAATCAATTAACTCCTCGTTTAAATAGAAATGTCCCTAATAAATTCGTATAATTTCGGTTAAACCCCCGAAAATTTTCTAAAATTTTCTAAAAATTTATATAGGATTTTTCCTCAATTAACACTCATTTTCCTTTATTTTATTTAATTTTTCCATATTTAACACTAAGTATGTCGAAATAATTTTGTGAAAAGATTTTACAAATTTAGAGAGAGGTTTTTTTTAAAAAAAAATATTTTGAAGTTCTAAAAGATTCTTTAAACAACATTTATATGACTTTTTTCAGGTAAGAGAAAAACTTTTCAAACCTTGTTTTGAAAATCTACACAAGCCTTTTTAAGAATATTTATGAGAATAGTTTTTTCAAAATATTTATAAGTAAGAATATATTTCTCAAGACATGAACTATGAAAGAACATTTCAAGCAAAGACTAAGAATATTAAGGATATGAAATTACTAGGATAAATTAATTGTGTCCTTAGGGTCAAAGCATGCATATTAGTCTTTTGACTTTTATCATTCTAATAAATTTTTAGTTCTTAGGATTTTAATTTTATAGGTTTGGATTACTCAAATAATTTTTAGGATTATCTTGATTACACAAGTTTTTATTAATTTCAAATTTTGAAATTTTAAATAATTTTGAATTGTTCGTTAGATTTATCTTGAGAATTATTTGATTTTGGATTAATTAACTACATTTGGATCTTTCAAATTGGTTTTGTCTTGATTATTGATTAATTTAGTTAAATTAGATTTAATTGGATTTGAATTATTTAGATTAAAATTATTAATTAGGTTTAATTATTTAAGTATTTTCTTGGTTAATTAAATTGTTATTGAATTAAGTTAAATTTTTCTGATTATTAATTAAGGATTGATTGATTAACTAAGTTAAATTATTTCGATTATTAGAATTTTAAGTTGAATTAAATAAGTTGATTTTAACTTAATATCTTAATAATCCTAAATTTTCAAGCAACTTAGTCCTATGGGTTGTGTGAGATGTTTAAGTTTAGTTTAAGTTAAATGTTTAGGTTTATTAATTATGTTTAGGTTTAGGTTTATTAAGTTCAAGTTAAGTTTATTTAAGTTAGAATTATTAATTAAGGTTAAATTAATAATTAAGTTTAATTATTTCAAATTTTAATTTAGTTTGGTTATTAAGTTTAAGTAATGTTTATTTAAGGTAAATTAGGATTTTTAAGTGATTTCTAATTAATCAAATTGGGATTTTCAATTAGGTTTTGCATCTAGATTTATTAAATTTGAATCATTTTGATTATCAGTTCAATGAAGTTTTAGTTATTTAAGTTTAGTTTGATTATTAGTTTTAATAATTAATAGATTTAATTAAGTTTTAAATATTTATAATTTGAATTTAATTGAGTTTTAATTAAGTTGATTGATTTAAGTGATTTAGATTAATTACAATTTAAGTTAAAATTTAAATTAATTTATTAAAACTTAATTTAATTTTATATTTTATTTAAGTTAATTTTGGATTAATTAAGTTAATTAATTTTTCTAGGATTAATTAAAATAGAATAATTAAATGTATTTCAGAACAATTAATTAAATTAGATTTATCAACTTTAGATTAAAATTTATGTTAAAATTTAATTTAGTTAGGATTTATTAGTTGTAATTAAATTAAAGTTTAAGTTTTAATTTAGTTTAAATTAATTATGTTTATTAATTTAAATTAATTAATTAAGTTTAAGGTTAGAGTTAAGGTTAAATTATTAATTAGGTTTATTATTTATAGTTTAAGTTAGGTTTAATTATTTAATTAAGGATTTAATTAAATTTTATTTAAGTTTAATATTAATTAAGGATTATTTAACTATGTTTTATTTTATTTTAATATTTAGTTAAATTATTGACTTTTAATTTAGGATTAATTAAATTAATTAAGTTCAAATTAATAAAGTTAATTAATTAGTTTTAATTTGATTAATTAGAATTGAGATTAATTAGAATTGATTAATTAAAACCTAAATCCATCTCATCCATTTTAAGTTTTCAAACAAGGTAATCTTATAGTATTTTGTGAGATGATGTTTAATCGTTATTAATTTAGGTTGTGTTCTAAGCATTGATTGACATTTGAGTTAGATTCAACTTTAATAGTTGACTAACTAAGTGTACATTTCAGGTTGTGGAGAGATACAGAGGCCTTCTTGGTTATCGGAGCAATAATCACTTTCTAAGATAAAACTGATTCGTAAAATTGAACACTTAGCTGATCAATTGAGAAACTCTGGCCAAACTAGTCTAGGATGTGGCGAGGTAGCTTTGGTTAGTTCCACTTAGCTAAGCATACCAAGTAAGATACGTCTACCCTTACCTGACTACTTAAACTAGGTTATCCTAATGTATTATCATCTCACCCCACCCTAGTACTATGTTGGGCAAATGTCAATCAAGCCTATTGTCCTTATATAGCTGTTCTAAATTAAGCAATAATAGAAAATGAATTAAGGAAATTAAACAAGCAAACTATCTACTAACAAAAATGTTTTTTAGATTGACTCCCCCTTGATCATGACTTAGATAAGGTCTACCTAAAAATGTACATGATCTTGAGGGACCCAATACTGGTTCAGTTTGACTTGATTAATCAAATCATTTTTCTAAACTCATGCTTGGATTCTAGGTTTATTTTGATTAACCAGATATATGAACGACTTGTTCTGACAAGTTCTTGTTTTGAATCCAACACTGGTTCGATTGTACATGACTCGTTGAGACCCAAGAAACATGTCAAGGCTTTAATTTGACAGCGAACTTTTCCAGGGAACCTTTAAGTAAAGTAATTTGATCTTTTAGATTGGAATTCTCTTCCTCAAGTTGTTGGACTTGAGTTGAGGTTCCAACCTGAACCTGATCAACTACTAAGCTTGAGTTAGTAGCGACCTGACCCGGTTATAGGATTTTTCTAACTTTCGATTCAAGTAAGAAAGAACACTAAACAACTTAGATTGTTTAAAAGAGCTTACAGTGGGGTTAGTCCCTTCGAAATTGGATATAGATCTATAGCTTGATTCAAACTCAGCTTCTGACTCAAACTTAGTTTTGGCCTCGGACTCTGTTCTAACCATCATTTCCAAATGGATGACTTGCTCTTATTCTTCTTTGGAGGATGAAGATTCATCTCATGTTGCTTTTAGGGCTTTCTTCGTTCGTTTATTCTTCTTCTTCAATTTTGGACACTCGACTTTGAAGTGTCCTTTTTGTTAGCACTCATAACAGGTTGATTTAACCTTCCAGATAGGTGTTTAATTTGATCCATCCTTCTTGTTCCGAATCACCTTTTTGTTTCTCGTTTGCTAAACCTTTTTTCTTTTCACTAGCTTCTAGATGAGGTTGACTAGTTCAACAGTGGTTTCATCGTCATCATCGGATTAAGACTCCTCTAATAGTGGTTCAACTCTTGTTCTTTGCTTGTTCTCCTTTCGTCGACCTGCAAAAAGAGCTATACCCTTCTTGGCTTGTCTAGTGTTAGTCTGCTCATGGAGTTCCAAGTTCAAAAAATAGTTGATCTAGTTTAATTTTAGACAAGTCCTGAGAGAACTTGTAAGCATCGACTATTGATGTCCACAAATTGTTTCTCGGGAAGACTCTTAGAGCATTTCTGATTATGTCCATATTCTCCACTATTTGCCCAATTGCATGTAATCCGTTGAGAATATTTTGTAGGCGAGCATGGAGTTGATTGGTAGACTCTCCTTCCTGCATGGTTATATTATATAAATTATTTAATAATAGGTCTCTTTTACTTACTTTCATGTCGGATGTTCCTTCATGGAGTTTAATTAGCTTGTTCCACAAATCTTGAGTGCTAATGAAGGGGCCGACGCAATTGAGCTTTCCTTGATTAAGCCACACTGCAGGGTCTATGTGGCTTTAGCATATGCTTCTATCTTCTTTTTCATAAGAATGTCCCAGCTCTTGCATCCCACTGGTGCTCCATTTGTATCGAGAGGTTGCGTGAATCTAGTCTGAATAGAGATCCACATGTCCACTTAGGTTTTCAAGTGGTACTCCATGCTGCTCTTCTAGTAACCAAAATCGTCTCCAGTGAAGAGCGGGGGATGAGCGGTGTTGTACCCCTCTTGGTGTGTCATTTAACGACTTGCACACAATAAGTAAAAAAACGGATGTTCTAATACAAGGTCTTGGATTAGTAATGTGGGAAGAATAACATATCAAAAAAAAAACTCTCAGGTGATGTTGCACTAACTTTGAGCAATTTACGCAAAATTGAAAATGAATCTATCAGAAAAGGTGATTGCACCAATTCTGATTAATAATGAAAAATCATAAAAATGCACTCAAAAATAAGCTCGATTAGTGGTTGCACCAATTTCGAGCACCCCACTCAGATACCAATTGTTGGATCGAGAAAAGCACTAGAGGGGGTGAATAGCGCGCATTGTACGTGTTTAAAATTCGTTCATAAATACAAAGTAAATATAGCGGAAAAGCCTACAAGTAGAAGGGGACACTTTGGTTTACTTGGTTTGCAGCCTCATGGCTACTACTCTAAGGCCCACAGTTAGTTTGACCGCTTTCGTTGGGCAATCACTATCAATCCATTTCTTTTACGATGAATGGGGTTTGGTAATAATCTTACCGACCCTTAGAATGGAAAGCACAAAAAACATGAATATACAAAGAATGCAACTAACTAGGCATTATCAAATGCTAGGCTCGTTTGAGCTCATAGCGGTGTCGCAACGTCGTTGCGTAGCCTCTGGTCAAGACTGTAGGATCGATGAAGTCAAGAAAGGGCGGTGTATCTCGATCGGTTCATTTTATGCTCGTTTCATCGTTCTTCGTCTTTATATCAAAGTTAGTATGCAGTGAAAAATAATAAACAAAACACAGAAAGACACAGATGGTTTTTTACTTGGTTCTTAACCCCTAGGATTAGTACATCCAAAGCCTACATACTCAAGCGCGAGTTCACTAGTAGTCTCCTTTCTGAAAGCTTTCCAAAGGTATGATATGCGTAGATTATATATTTTTTTATGCATTGTTTGATGCACATCTTCTTATATTTCATTGACATGATCCACATTATCGCACCTCATTTTATTATGTTATCATGCTTTTTACTTGATATCGTTCGGAGATATACTCTTTGCATGTTTTCATTTACAGGATGCGTTTCAGAGCAAAATGAAACTTTTACATAGAGCAAAGTAGAAAAGTAGAGCAGAAAGCAGAGAATCGAGGAATAGTTTAGCCTCCCGCGCATGGCCAAGGCACAGGCCATGCCTCCCCAGGAACGGGCGTGCCTCAGATGTAGTAGAAGCTCAAGTCTTGGACGTGTCTATAAGACATGGTCGTGTGACATATATGAAGGAGTCCAAGGCACGGTCGTGCCCAGATACGACCGTATGTTAATCCTGGGAAAACTTGAAGCACAAATCGTGTGTCCTAAACACAACCGTGTCTCACTTGCAGTGCATCATCAAACCTAGGCCATGCCTCATAGGCAAGGTCGAGCCTCCACCCATCACAGCCTCAAGTCCTGGTTGTGTCTCCCAGACACGCCCGTGTGCCAAAAGAGACATAGCTCATGCCCCATGCCTATAAAAGGTGGTTTTTCCCCTTTCTCAAGGGAGGTTGTTCTTCCCTTCTAGGAAGAACACTATGTCCATCCACACTCCACTTTTTATAGATTTCTCCAGTGATCCGAGGAGGATTTATCTGATCCATCATCATCCAAGCAAGAGGAGTACTCCCAAAGACCCAGACAACATCCGATTAAGCATTCTTTCCCTCTTCCTTCTAGATTTGGGGTTGAATGTTTCTTTTGTTGTTTTTGTGCTTTCTCTCTTTGTTTATGGAGTATATATCATGTATTCTGGGGTTATGGAGTAACTATGATGTGATTGATGATGTATGAACTATGGATATGCTAATTTACCATTTCTATGAGATGTTACCTCTTATGCTATATGCGTTGTGTCTTGTGCATGTTTGATGAAATATGTATGTAAATGATGCATGTAGATCTAGGATTTTGCTTATATGTTAAGGTTGCTACTAGACTTGATAATCGGGAGATCCTTAGTGACAAAGGATTCTCATTCAATCGAGCATTTGTACCCTTAGTGAAAGAGGGCATCAACACTTATTCCACTTTCTAGAGTTAAAAGATATTAACATAGGAACTAAACCTAGTTCATAGGAGTAATGTTGAGAATTAGGAGATGATCATGTTATAGTGACATTATCTAACATCATAGTGAAATCGAAAGCCTAGAATCGCTCCCTAAACCAACCTTCATAACTCACTTGGACCTAGACCTCACAACTCTCTCTCTCTCTCTTAAACTCTTTCTCACACTTTCTCTCTTTTAAGTTCACAAGTTCATAACTCGATTAGTCTAGATAACTTCCTTTACGAAATCACTAGTACTTTAATTCATAATCCCTATGGATACGATAATCTTTTATATTACTAACGATGTTGTCGTGCACTTGTAGTACGTAACAACATTCCTTCCTTGGGATCCAAAGTTCATGGGTCCCAATTTTGTTCACAAAGCTCTTTCTAGAGCTTCCATCTTTAGCACATTCCTTTGTCCAAATTCATTCTTGGCATTCCTCAACCTTGACTCACTCGAACCATAATCGTATGCCACCTTTGCATATGATGATACCTTAATTCTAGGTGATGGTGTTTGGTATCCTAAAACTATTTGATCTTGCTTTAGTCGTTGCCTACCTAGCATTACATCTTAATTTTTAGACTCACTAGTGAATTTCTCTAGGGTCTTCTCCATGTCCTCAAGCTTTGCCCTCAAAGCTTGATTTTCTCATTCTAGTTTTCTAATGCTAGAATGGTTATGTCCCCCTTGGAAATTCCTATCTCTAGGTATATGTCTACCTTTCTTAGGTTTCTTGCCTAAGTTATTTCGATTTTCCTAACATTAAGCAAAGTAGTCCTATCATGTACATTTTTCATAGAGTGGTTATGAAAGCTAACACTAGTTCTATCATGATATTTGAAGCCCCAAATTATCCACCGGTAAATAAGCATTTGAATTATTTCTACTTACTCAGCTTTTGGAGTTTCTAAATCTTCAATTCCCTCCACTTCCTCTTCAATTTGCTCTTCTTGAATTTGAGCCTCTCATTCAAGACTTCTTCCTTATTGGATTTCTAATGATAGTGCACTATCGTCCTCCAAAGATCATGTGCATCCTTAATATCCTTAATCTCATCCAAGATATTCTTGGGCACCACCAAAATTAATGAATGGAAGATCTTCTTATTCCCTACATAATTCTTGGTTTGTCACCTCTTTCTACGATGGAATTTTAAAATCTATCTGATTTGTCATCTTGTGCTTTCCTTGTCAATTAGTTGTTTGAAGAAGAGTGAACCCATTCTAATACCATTTTTTGGATTGAGAGAGGTGTGATGAATACATGCTCAAGGTGTTAATAGTGATCATACTTGTAAATGTGATTATAATACTCTTATTAATACTTAGCAAGGTGAAAATAATGTCAAAACCCCCAGTAGTAAAATAAAGAAACATAAAACAATTACATATAGTGATACAAATGGCTAACACAAGACATTTATGTGGTTTGGTAACCCCCAAGACTCCTACTCCACAACCTATGATCTATCAATAGATTACTCCAAGAAAGCCACTATCTTTCTCCTTCTCAATCAACTACCAAAGATTGAGAAACTTTTACAAAATCAAAATACATAAGAGATTACAAGAGGAAGGCTAAAATACAAGAGAGAGGCTTCTAATAAAATTTAACCAACTTAATTTCACTAACTTAGAAACCTCCACCATGCTCTCCTTGCTATAAGTTCATTTAACATGGATCAATTAATTGCTAGCCACCATCAGTCAAATGCTTCCATTAATCGTGTTAGATAGATTCTGCCAAAGACTACTTGAATCGACTAGAGCACTGTAGTTGTTAAGTCAACCACGTATTGCACCGCATCCTTATCCGATAAATAGTTCCTTATAAATTTTCATCAATAGCATCAACCGACAAATTTTTTCTATCAATTGACTAACTACAAATTTTTAGTCGAATCATCCCTAAACAAAAATATTGCGCTTACTAGTTGATCACCCTAAATTGATTCCTTAATCAACTCAATCATCCAATCAACTAGAAATGACTATCATCATCCTAATGATTGAATCTCCCACTTAAGTTGAATTTTACCCCTACTCATGCATACAAATCACACAACTTTTATAGCTCACTACCAGAGTCTTACCTTCACAGTTTAACTTCACCCCACAATTGTCTTCTATCAAGTTACAATACCCTTGAGCCCTCGGCTTGCTCCAATGTACCATCTTTCATGTTTTACTTATGTAATGCGCCTCCATCAGTTGTTGTTAATGTTGCCCTCAATACTCCTCATTCTATAATCCTTTAAATGTCTCATTCTAGCCTTCACCTATCTCTATGAACCTTGATCCATTGAGCTATCAAATTGTCTATGCCAAGTCATGCTCAAGAATTATTCTACCACCATCTTAGTGTTTCTTATCCTACAATACTTTGGTTTTCTCATGTAACCTTCACTAATCTCCATATACCTCCAAGCTATTGAGCGTATCTCCTTGCCCATACCAAATCATCATCACCTCGACCTTGTTGAGTTACAAGCTCTCCAAGCTCTATGTGTATCTTGCAAGTCCCTTCACATTCAAACACATATATCGAAACACAAAGGCAAGAACTAACTTAGACCTTTTACCGAAACATAAAAAATCCAAGTCAGACCTGACCACTTAGGGTATGATTGCATTAACAAGTCTAGGGTTAAATTCTTGGCATGTGGAAGTCCAGTTAGATTAAGGATAAGATACATGACAAGCGGATGACCAAGTAGGTCAAGAATCAAATATTTAGCGGATTGAAGTCCTGGAAAGTCAAGAAGGATTGAATGTTAGATAAGACGATGAAGTCTTATGGAAAAGGACTCTAGGCATGAAAGACCTGGACACGAGACTTATTAGCACAATGTAGTACTTGAAGGTGTGGAACCGCATGGCACACAGGCAAACTCTTATGAGGATGAGTTGAGTGTACTTGTAAAATTGGGTATAGGTAGGACTAGACTTAAGAAGGGGCTCGACCTTAAATGCAGTTAGAGTTAGATGTACAGTCAACTAGTATTGTGTTTAAAATGACTAGTACTTGAGTCAACTTGGCAGTCGACTCAGACTCAAATAGAAAGTCATATAATGTTTCTATTCAAGGGTTAGTCGACTAGTACCCAATCACTCAACTATTAATCTATGCCATTTGATTGATCAAAAATGGAAAACCTAGAAGAGAGCCATTGGTATGACATCAATAAACTGCAATGACTAGATCCCTATGATCTATTGTTCAATAGTCAATTAGTGCCTCACTTTAGTTGACTAAAATAATTATTGTAACACAATAAGCTAATGAATTCAAGTTAGCAGTTAAGGGTTATATATATATAGGTATGATTTAGTCAATTGATCGAATGCTAAAAAATATTTGAAGACTGAAAAAGGAGCTAAGGCTTTGGTTACTGATGTGTTCAATCCATAAGTGCATGGTTGTCGTGAAGTAATAAAAGATATCAATCCTACAGGGACTGTAGATTCGAGTACTGATTGAATTCACAAAGCAAGTTTCTAGATGATCACAAATTGTGAGAGCTTATCCGAACAAAATCATAGTTAAGAGAGATTGAGAGAGAGGAATTGAGTGGAGAACACACAAGAAGTCAAGGAAGAAGTTTGGATTGGGGGAACGATCCTAGGACTTCAATTTCACCTCGATGATTGTTGACACCCTAAGTTCAAATTCTACTTTCCTACCTCTATGCTTGTTTGCATGCAGGTGGACCTATCCCAAAATATTGATATAGGCTTTTGAAATTATACTGACATGTCAACCCAAACGTGATGCCTACTTTCAAGGTGGCATTGCTAGGACGATCACTTTCTCAAGGAGGACCCTATCACGAGATCCCCACGGTCTCCTAGTTTCCCACTCTACTTCATGATGCCAAATCGGGGCAAACCCATTAGGATTTGTGATAGCCAATGGTGCTCTTGTTGGAGCGCCATCCACTCGTGGTGTTCCAACTTACTTTCGTGACCGACTCCCCACATCTTGGACATTTATGGGTCAGAGAGTTAGGTTCACCTTTCAATCCTTTCCCTCATCCCATGAGGTGCAAAAGTGCAGATTAGTGTCACAATCATATAAGCATAATAAAGCCAGATTATGCAACAAACATATCATGTAGTAGAAGAAATTCAACTAGACTTATAAATGATGTTCAACAATATATTGGGCTACTCCCTCATTCTAGAATCTAAAGAACTACTCCATAGAGATAGAGATACAATAAAAAGACATGAATGTAAGCAATTACAACTCAAAACAAAGAGAGTAGAGATAAGAATGCGTAGTCGTGAGGTTACTGGTATCTTCAAATGATCTCCAAGCTCCAACGGTGGATCGATCACTTTGACGACTCTTGGAATGGCAGCTCTAGTGTTACCTAACCCTCCTCCCAGAGTTAGGATGCTTCTTGAGCTTTTTATAGCTTTTCTAACCATCAAAAATGGTTAGAAACAACCTAATAGTCGGGGCATAATCAGCACGCCACGATTGTGCCTAGGAGGCACGACCTGACCATTCTACCTGGCGATTGGGTCTGGGGCCGAACATGGCCATACCACGGGGCACGGCTTGGCCGTACTCGACCTTGTGGAGATAAGCATAGTCATGCTTGATAGGCAAGACGCGGGCGTGTCTGGCACTACGATGAGAGGCAGAACCCGGGCATATCTGGCACTGCATGTCAGGGGGCACAACCTAGCCGTATTTCTTACTGAGTCAAAACACATGGCTATGCCTAGGAGGCACAATCAGACTGTGTAAAAATCTAGGAATTTCTTGGTGAGGCATGGTCATGCCAGGGGGCATAGCCTACCTATATTAAGTGCTAGAAACCTTGTTTTTGCTTTGTTTTTCATTTAACTTTGGCCGGAGAAACACGCTAGTGTCTCTTGACGTGACGTGACTTGACTAGGGCATGTTCCTTGTGTTGAATCTTCGTTCCAAGGCTTTTAGGTTCCAATTTTGCTCCATTTCATGTCCTATCAAAGAAAAAGTACACAAAGCATATCTCTGAATGAAAAGAGTTAACTATGGGCATGTGGGCATGTATACAAAATAAGATGGAAGTATGTAAAATTTGCTCATAAAATGACACAAAATGTATACAAAATAATACTAAAAATCACGTATGAAACACACACATCAGTTACATATATGGGCATGTGGAACCATGGGAAGACTACAAAAAATTTCATTTATTCTCATTCTTAAGCTCAACATATTAATTATTTCTTGTGCTTATTCTCTTCACGCTTAACCATAAGTAGTTGAGTGTGATTTTTACTAACAACTTTGGTTCTCTCTTTCTCTAACTTCTTTATCTTCTGGTTCACTAATGGAGCTTCTTGGAGCAAGTTCAACCTATGCTTCATCAAAATATCAGGGACTCCAAGTATATTTATTTTGGATTGTGTAAAAAACTCACTAAACTTATTGCATAAGTTCATAACTTTTTAAGCATAATGAGGCCATAATATAATCTCTTGACTTATCTCTCTATATTGATTTTATTCGCCTTAATATGACCCACTAGGCTTATCTCTTTGTAACAGTTTTATCAAAATTCATGCTTCTATATTTCTCCATGAGATGGAATTAGGTTTTATAATTGGATTTTAGGATCTTGTGTAATATAATTGAGATGACTTATCTATTGTATCATCCTTCAAAACTCATACCCCTTCTCGCTTTGATTCTCTTAACACTATCTTTTCATCTTTTTCCTTCAACTATTCAATCTAAACTACTAAGGAATTTGCTTTCAACATAATAAAATAACTTCTTTAGCAAGTGATTTCATTGGGTGAGAACTTCATGACCATGTAGTAAATTGGTACTACTACTCTAAACTTATATAAGTGTTAACTTTGTGGAGTAGGAACTTGAGCTCGGCAAAGTGGCCGGAACCAGCGTACTCCGGGGGACCAGACAAGATATAGGCGACCTGAAGGTATCCAAGCGACCAGAGGTCCGAGCGACCGGAGAGGATACATTATCCAAGAAGCAGATAAAGTCACAACGGAGTCAGATCAGATGAGGCCTAGCTAGAGTCGCTCAAAGGCTATACAGCCGATCGAAAAGGACAATAAAAGAAGTTGCGAACAGTAGGATCAAAACAACACTTTCTATCAACTCTTTTGTCATCCTCTTGCTCACGCATCACTCCAGAAACGTCGACGCTACGTTGGGACATTGCTTTGATAACTATGTCTTACTCCGAGTTTATTTTTGTCGATATACAGGTCTTTCTTAATAGTCTTTTCATACTTGCATCTACAAAGAACGGTAAACTTGTTAGCATTCCTCTTCTTTTGTAAAAGATAAACCTTTGCCTCTGAATCGTTATTTTGAGGAGAAGGCTTTTAGTGGATTGCCCATCTGAAGCAGTCAATGACTACAGACCTTGGACTAGCAACATAGGCTATGAACCAAGTAAAATAAGCGTGTTTCTTTAATTGTATTTTGTTTTCGCTACATATTTTGAAAAACGTGAATAAGTGACATGTGCTATTCTCCCCCCCCCCTCCCCTAGCTCTCTTTTCGATCTCACAAAAAATAGATCAATAAGTGATGTGTGTATTTCATATATCACTTTTATCATAGTTTAGTACACATTTTATCCCATGTATTGAGCCTCTATTCCATGTTTTTCACTTGTTTATGCTTCATTTTGATATTATTCTAGTTCGGAGAGATACTCTTGTGTATTTCATCTATGCCACCTCATCCTTCTCCACCTGAGGTCATTGAGGTGCCTCAATCTCTTTGAAGCGTCTAGTTCGGCTTGAGGCGCTTGGATCCTTCCAAGCGCCTGGTTCAACAATTTCTAGGTTTCAGCTTCTACATCACAGTGTTAGCATAAACAAAATATATAACTTAATAAATAATGTTTGACAGTCTCGGGATTGTCTGATTCTGACTTTTATATTTTCGATGAAACCCTAGGTCAAACTGACGCCTACTGTTCCCTCAACGGGGAATGCATCCTCACCTACTTCTCTTAGGAGAGTTTACCAGTTGCCAAACATCTTGACCTCCAGACTGTTTGGACTTTTGCTCAGCATCTAATCTTTAACTCTGGGACTTTCCGCTAGATTTTCAATCCTTGACACACCTAGACTCCTGCCTGGTGTCCTCAACCCCCAAGGTTTTTAGTCTAGTGTCTTCGACCCCTAAGACTTTTGCACGATGTCCTCGATCTGCCAATACTTCTGCCCAGTCCCCCTTGATAAGGTCTTCTTCTCAAGTCCAACTGACTAGGACTTCGTTGCCTAGCCTCAACTAGGACTTTTACCTTGCCTAAGTTTCTTTAGGACTTTTTTCTTGAGCTTCCTGCACACTCAGTAAGACTCATTAGATAACAACAAAGCTTAACTTTGAACCATTGTCATCTATCAAAACATAGGTTCGATTAGCTGGTGCTTCCAACACCAACAATCTCCCTATTTTTGATTTATGACAACCTAGTTTAAAGTTAAGGAACATTATTTTGCAAATAAAGATTTTAATGCATAAACAACTTTAAGTAAAGAGACAACCAAAGAAAAGATTTATATATAAAAATAAAGTAGGTTGCTCCCCCTTAATTGTTACTCTCCCCCATGAAGTTAAGGTCTTAGTGTTAAAAGAATTTTAGAATTTCTTTTCTCTCCTTAACATTAACTTATCTCTGCCGCTTTGACATAAATAAAAAAGAATAGGGAGGTCAAGGTTTTACAAAATATTTTACAATCAGATTTTTCAAAGAAAATTACAAGTATATATTTTTTTCAAACAGAAATTCTTTCAAAATTGCTTTCAAAAAAATTTACAAGTATTTTTCAAAATTGAAAATTTGAGAAAGCAATTTCACCCATTTTGCAAGTCTTATTCAATAGAAAAATTATTTTTGAAGTAGAATTTTCAAAATAGTTTTCAAAAGGATTTATAAGTATTTTTCTAACAGATGTTTCAAAAATAATTACAAGTATTTTCTAAACAAAATTCTAAAAAATATTTGCAAGTATTTTCCAAATAATTTTTCAAATAGAATTTTTAAAAATATTTACAAATATTTTCCAAATAATTTTTCAAACAGAATTTTTAAAAATATTTTTCAAGTATTTTGCAAAAATAGATTTTCAAAAATATTTTCCAAGTGTTTTGAAAAAATAGAATTCTCAAAAATATTTTACAACCAGAGTTTTCAAAATTATTTTCTAAAGAATTTTTCAAAAATATAGTTTAAATGTATTTTTGAAGTAGAATTTTCAAAGATTTTTTCATTCATAAAAATATTTTTAAGATATTTATAGCAAGTAATAATTTTTTTTATAAAAATAAGCATGAAGATTAAGTAAATAATGAAGGAAAATGTGCTTATAAAATAGTAATGTCCTTTTAGTTCAAACATGTTTTACTTTAATATTAAAAAATAACTCATCTATGAAATAATCCTTATTTTAATGTCTGACTTTGTTATTAGCTGACTACCAAAAGATAGCAGATTATTACTAAGTTAGTCAGGTTAAGTGCATGATTCCTGTTAGTAGTGTACTAAAAAGAAACACTTAGATGATTAGTTTATGTTAATATTTTTAGCCCAGATTTATGGTGATGCACTAATATAAGCATCTGAAATCTAGGCTTATCCCTAAGAATCTCACACGGTTCTAAGGGTTTGAATACACAAGCAAGGTAACCTAGTGTATTTGTGAGATGTTGGCTACCTAAATCTATAGGTACATGATTTCTACGGGCAGACTTAGGCAAAGTCCATGATTTTTGAAATTTCACTAAGTAAAATGGGATTTTTATAATAGTAGTAATAAAAATTATTAGTTATCCTAGAATTTTCAAATAAACATGAGTTTTAAAAAATTTGAAAATAAAAGAAAGAAAGGCATTGTATTGATCCCATTTTACTGAGCACATTCCTAGTTATCTTCTGAGTGTGCTAAACTCATATTCAGGTAAGGGTTTAGTAAAAATGTCCACCAGATTAGACTTAGACTCAATATAATTAAGTACAATATCACCCCTAGCAACATGGTCTCTTACAAAGTGATGTTTTACTTCTATGTGCTTAGTTCTTGAGTGTTGTATTGGATTTTTAGTTAAATTTATAGAATTGATATTATCAATTAGGACTTTTGTGTTGGTGTAATTAAGTTGAAAGTCCTTA
>JBBUKS010483860.1:0-16204 GCA_038050645.1 Hedychium gardnerianum
TGCTTTTGCATTCGAGATCCGAACATTAACCTCAGCCCATTTTTTGTTTATAAGAGACTTGGACTTAATGACCTCAAGTTGAACACCATGACATTGCAATTGGCGGATCATTCTTGTAGATACCCTATGGATATTATTGAAGATGTGCCAGTAAAAGTAGGGGATATTATAGTCCCTACTGATTTGGTGGTCTTAGATATGGAAGAAGACCCAAAGATTCCCATAATTCTGGGAAGACCTTTCCTTTCCACAGCCAGAACAATAATAGATGCCAATAATCACAAGCTCCAATTGGAAGTGGGCAAGGACACTATAGAATTTAATTTATCTAAGGTCACTAATACATTTTCTATTGTTAAAAGTTTGTGTTGCAGGTTAGATAGACTCCAGCCAGAGAAGAAGAAATACCACCCCAACGATCGATCGCCGGACGAAGCACCAAGTCCGGTGAGAGAAGAGAAGAGGCTCAAGAGCAAAAATGAAAAATATATCGTTCTGGCAAGAGCCCGGATGAGGGAAGGGCTTGAAGTTCCATTTTTCCATAATGGAGGGGCACACAACCCCTTCAAGGAAAAGACTCCAAGTTGAGCGATGACAGGGGTCAAACTCATGACCTTAAACGAGCGCTTCTTGGGAGGCAACCCAAAGGTTTACATTTCTATTTTTGTTTTGTTGTTGTTTTCGCTTTCTTTATTTTGATCTTTATTTTAGTCTTCTTTTTGTTTTCTTTTTCAGGTTGCACTCCTCAATGAGCTGGTTGTGGGACTTGACATGGGTGTGAAAAAACTCAGGTTGAAAAATTGAAGTCTGGTCGTGCCCAAAAGGCACAGTCGTGCCTCAATAGTTGCATAGGTCAGAACTGACCATGACAAGGTTGTGTGGTTTCACATGATCATGCCTCAAAGATGAAGTTGTCAGACTTAACCATGATAATGCCATGTGATTTCACACGACCATGCCTCATCCAGTGGAGCCACTAGATCAAATCACGACACAGTTGTGTCTTTTCACACGGTCGTGTCTACGGAAGCAACTCCTTCGGTAAACTTTAACACACCCGTGCCTTTGAAGACCCAAATTCTAGAACACACCATGGTGTGACCGTGCCTTTTGACATGACTGTGCCGATCCAGAAGCAAGAACAGTAGCCAGCCAAAGACACAACCGTGTTCTTTTACACATGACCGTGAAAAAAAAAACCTTGACCGTGTCGAAAGACACAACTGTGTTAAGACTCCTTGAAGCCACAGAAGACATCACGTTGAGGTAGTGCCTTTTGGTACGATCGTGTGGCGCGACACTTTGAGTATTAAAACCCTAAGACACGGCCCGTGCTCCCCATTCACACAGTCGTGCCTCCCTTTTTTCACCCCCTTCTTCTTCTCTCTTCTTCAATTTCTCTCCTCCTCTTGGGTTCTCTTCTCCAAAGCAAGATCTAAACTCCTTCTTCCCTCACCTATCCTTAGATCTCTTCTCCAAGGCAAGATCCAACCTCTTTCCCTCCTCAATTCTTCTCTAATCTCTCCTAAGATGAGCCTTCTCCACCTTGTCAACTCTATTCTTCAAGCCTTCTCCCAAAGAACCTCTCTCTTCAAGATCCCAAATCTCCCATCTCCTTTCTCCCCCTTTCTTGATTTCTCTCCAAGATCTAAGATCTCTAGATCTTTGGATCTCAAACTTTTAAGATATCTCCTCTTTTGCTTCTTTTTCCCCCACAAACAATTAATCACCCCTCTCTCACTTGTAACTATATAATATGTTGAAGCGATTCCGCAAAAGTAATGGATCTAGTAGAGGAGATAACTCCGACAAAGAAAAAGGAAAGGAGATTGATAAAGGAAAATCTACCGACAAAGGGAAGCGTCGGGCACGCGACGAAAGTAACAAGAATTCTTATAGAATAATTTTTCATAATGATGAGCAAAAAGCTAGATTTGATGTTCTTATTACTCGAAAATTGATTTGAATTCGATACCTTGACAATTATACTTTGGATGTCTTAGGAATTAGAAATGATGTGGATTGGATGATTAGCAATTTAGGTTGGAATGATTTGATGAGTCTTCGATACCCAATCTATCTTAGGATCACCCTTGAATTCCTAAGCTCCATAGAGATCTACTTTGCTTCTGATAGCGATGATGTTGGGAAGGTTAGCTTCTGTTTAATGAATCATGATTATGAATAATCTCTCTTTGATTTCAACAATTATTTTGGTTTGCCCACCGAAGTATCTCATAGGTTTGATTGTTCTTTCAATAGTAGTACATTTTGGATTGAAATTGCAGAGACAAATGAACCCCCTTCACGTTCCAAGGCCTCCTCTCTTCAAAACTCAATCTTCTGGTACCTATACCACGTTATGAGCAAGATCATCTTCAGTGGTGGTGATAGTGATGGTGTCGTAAGAAAAATAGAGTTTTATTGCTTTTGGGCAATGTTTAAGGAGGTCGACTTTGATTTGGATTTCTATTTTCTTAATAACCTAGCGAGATCCGGTAAGAAAATTTCGGGCACTATTATATTTGGGGGGTTTATTACACACATTACAGTGCACTTAGGGTGTGAATTATATGGGTTGAATATCACACATGATAACTCTAAGATTGATCTCGACACATGTTTAGACATGAGGATGATCTGTCGAGAGGAGAGAGACTATGGATTTATTAGAGAAACTGGTATCCTTTTTCTGTTACCCCACCCCGAGTGCACTATAATTCGAAATCCAGATAATTGGATTATTAGGGATAGACCACCCGTATATGTCCCTCCTCTTATGGATATGTGGATATGACAGAACCCTCTTCCTCTAGACATGAGTTGGCTAGACACTCTTTCTCATATGGCGATACGGCTCAGTCTGGATTTGACTTTTCTGACTTCCATGCCTCTTTGGATACTCTTCATGAGGAGCATGCTGCCCACCAACAATTGTTGGAAGAGAATGTTGCTGAGTCAAGGTCAGTATCAAGAGGTACAAGAGCACTTTAGGAGGACAAAGAAGTTCAAGGGTCATGTATCTGATTTCTTTGATCATTAGTACTGAGAGTGGGCAAGGGAGGAGGAATTTAGACAATCATTGGATGTGATGAGACAATAGGTTGCTAGTCTTTATCAATATCATGAGCATCTTGTCAACCTGCCCCGTGTACCCAGATTTCCTCCTAGCCCTAGTCCACCCTATTGATTTTTGCTTTATTGGGACAATGAAATGTCTAAGTCGGGGGGGGGGGGGTTGTACATCTTCTTGATTCGACATTTGTTTTATTTTGATTTATTTTTGCATGTTGAGTTAGTTTGTTTTTATTATGAGTTATTTTTGTGACATGTCAGTTGCATCATCATCATGTTAGAACATGGTTTATCCTTTTTCTAGACTTTCATGTTGTTGTGATTTAGGTGCTAGTATGTTTAGTGATATACTTTTTCCTATCAATAGTTGCAAGAAGTGAGCTTTGTTTTCATTGAATGAGTTTGAGAATATGCCTAGTTTTAGTATCTCTCTACACTTTGCTTAATTTGGATAGTTAAAATTTTTGAAAATAGTCATGATTCATAGAACCACTAGTACTTGTGCTTCTAAGTACTTCATCTTATAACCATTGATCTTAGTGCTTCATTTCATAAGCACAAAAAAAGGAAATAAAAAATAGTTGTCGTGAGTGAAAACTAATAAGTTACCCCTTTGAGACCTTGTGTAGTTAGAGAAGGATGAACCATGTGTGTGGCAGTTAAGTTCCTATCGCCGAAGGCACAAGGAACATGGTTAGATGACGACTTGACTAGGCTTGGAGATTGATACTTGAAAAAAAAAATTAGGTCACTCATCACATCAAGCACAAAGAACTTTTACTTAGGTCATTCTCAAACAATTCTTGTATCATGCCCATCAATGAAACTATATGATAGGATTGACCTGACTCACTAGGGATTATGATGCATCTTATTACCACATGAATCTAGATTATAGGTTTTTGCTTGAAGACAAGCAAAAGTTTAAGTATGGGAGTATGATGTGCGTAGATTATATATATTTTTAGACATTATTTGTGGCACATCTACTTGTATTTCACTGAGTATGATCTATATTATTACACCCTATCTCATATTATTATCATGCTTTTACTCCTTTAGTTTAGAAATCTGCTCTCTTTGTATTTTCATTGATAGGACGTAATTTGGAGCAAAAATAGAGCAAAATGGACATTGGAGCAAGCTTGGGGAGCAAAACCGGCAAGCATGGTCGTTTCTCTTCAAGGCACGACCGTGCCATCCCAAGCCAAGCAAGGTCGTACCTCACAGATACGATCGTGATTCATCAACTGATTCCCACATCACCTCCCTGTTGGTGCAATCGACATCCAGGGTTTTGATATTTATTTGATAATATATTTAATGGAATTTGGTCAAGATTGACCTAGTCATGTGAGAAGTCTAGTCTAGTCAAGGTTGACTGGATGACTAGCAAAGAGAAAGTCCTAACTGCGGTTAGACAAGATAAAGTCCTACTGTGATTAGGCAAGGAAAAATCCTAACTGCGGTTAGGTAAGAGAAAGTTCTAATTGGAGGTTAAGTAAGGGTGGGTAGTCTACCAAGTAACTAGCAAGTCCAAGTGGGTCTGGAGGACTTAAAGCTTGGCAAAAGGAAAACCCTAGGGGGAGGTAACCCTATGTAGTGAGAAGTCTTAGAGGAGTGAACTCTAAGCAAGAAAAAAAAATCCTAGGGAGAGGTTGTTGGTGCAATTTGTACTAAAGTCTAACCCTAGGTTTTGATGTATGAAAACAGGTTAAAATTAGACTGTTATTGTTTAACAAGTTGAGCTAAGTGTGCAGGATAACTAACTTGACGAATTTAAAGGACCAGACACCAGGCTGAAGTCTAGATGTTCAATTCTGACAGGAAGTCCAGCTAGGTCAAAGAGGACCAGACAGTTGACAGAAAGTCCAGTCGGGTCAGAGAGGACAAGACGATTGGCTGAAGTCCGGATGTAGGATTCCGACAGGAATACCTGGTGGGTCGGAGATCAGACGTCAAGGAGGTTACTCGGCAAATGATAAGTAAGGTAAGAAACTAGAGGAGCGAATTCAGTGAGGACGAATCCCTGGTAGGGACTTAGGCATTGGTCTAACTTAGGTCTAAAGTGAAACTCTAAGTTAAGATCATGATTAAATCCTAGTCATGGTAAGACAGAATTTAAGTCATACTTACATGCATTGATTATATATGCTAACTCTTTTGTTGCAGGTATTTTGTACTAATGTATTTTGCAGGAGTTAAAGCAAATATTAGCTTCGGATGAACAGTGCTCGATGTTCTGGAGGAGCCTTGGATGGTTGGAGGAGCCTCGGATGGTTGGGTGCGCCTCAGCGCTGGAGGCGCCTCAGATGGCTGGGGGTGCCTCGGATGGCTGAAGGCGCCTCAACGCTTGGATAAGAACTGTTGACCCGCGGAGCTGATGGAAGCACCCTGGAGTGCTCGGAAGCGCCTCGGAGTGGATAAGCAGCTGGTGATGCAGGAAAGTCTTAGTAGATCAGGTCGATCCAACACTTAGCAGTTAAAGTCCAAACAGGTCTGGAGGACCCGATGTTTGATAGGTAAGTTGAGGTAAACACCTGGAGGGAGTGCAGTGAGGTCGTGTCCTGATAGGGACAAACCTTAGGCGCTGATCCAACTGAAAAAACTAATCGAGATTTCTAAGTTGAGATCATGATAGTCCTTACTGTCTTACTCATGCATTTTTATATTTGTCTAACTTTATTTTGCAGAACTATTATTATTATATTATTGTGCTAACTTTATATGATCAAGTTTTGTAAACATGAAAATACAGTGTTATCAGTCGACGGATACCTTGGATCAGTCGACCGATCCAATTTTGGTAACGATAGAGATCAGATCGAATCAATGCCAAAAAGGTAAACACTAGGTTTCGTTGATGGATCAGCTGGATCAGTCAACCAAACAAGCTTGATTTACTGGATAGGATGGATCGAATCAAAGCAAAGATGGAAAGGCACAGGGTTCAGTCGATGGATAGAAGGTTCCACTGACCGAAAGGTTCAGTCGATAGAATGAGGGATCAGTTGACTGAACATCGCTTATAAAAGAAGACCGAGGCTTCGAGCCGAATAGACAACTGATTCATTCACTCCATTCCACTACTGCTCGTGCAAGTTCTGCTCTACAATGCCGGAAGGCTTTTGACAATCAACGTTTCATTTCATATACTTCTTGTCGATTTCTTTATTGTACTTGCATAATTTGTTATTGTATATCTCATTCTTGTACGATCTTGCTTCTTCTCCTAAAGTTTTCGGAGAGAAGAACTATATTAGATTGCCCATCGGGAGCGACCAAAGGTCGCGGGCCTTAAAGTAGTAATCGCTGGACTACGAACCAAGTAAAATCAAACTGTGTACTTCTCTTTACTTTCCACTGCTATAACTCTATTTCAATTTTACTAGTATGAAAAAGAAAAGGTTTAAATCAATCGAGATTCACCCCCCCTCTCTCGTCTCCTACGATCCAGGGCAGGCCGTGCCCAAAGGCACGACCGTGCCTCCTCAGCAGCTCCCATCAGAATTTCCAGCAATCCTCACGACATAGTCGTGCCTCTTCAGAAGATGTCCTCAGCTATTCCAGAAGCTCCCACGATCGTGTCTTCCTTCAGCTTGTTTGCCACGACCGTGTCTTTTTCCTGGAGACTCCCACGGCACGGTT
Source organism: Hedychium gardnerianum (assembly GCA_038050645.1). Lineage (NCBI taxonomy): Eukaryota > Viridiplantae > Streptophyta > Magnoliopsida > Zingiberales > Zingiberaceae > Hedychium > Hedychium gardnerianum. The sequence continues at coordinate 6,724 of JBBUKS010483860.1, forward strand.
GTGCCTCATAGGCACAACCGTGTGGCGAGGTAACATGTCCGTGGGGCCTATAAAAAGGGCTCAAGATCCCCTTTTAAGAGGAGGAAAAGTTTCCCCTTCAAAGAAACCTATGAGGTCAATTTCCTAGTCGATTTCAATGATCCATCCACCTCTGGAGCTTGGATTTCATCCTGAAGATGTTGGCATCCTCTTGATAAGCATCTCTTTCTCTCTAATCTTTGTTTGGATTGTAAGAATGCTTCTTTTTATGTCTTCGATTTGTTCTCTCCTTGCTATGGAGTAGATTTCCAAGATTCTAGGATTTAAGAAGTAATTATGATGTGATGTTGATGTACAAACTATGGATTTTCTAATTTTCTTATTTTATAAAGTATTTATGACTTGTTCCATATGTGTGATGTCTTGTTTTTGTTTGATTGAATGTGTGTGAAATGTACGCATGTGGATGTGAAGAATTAGTCATCATGTAGAAGGTAGGCTTTAGATTATATGCCTGAGGAGTCCTTAATGACAAAGGGCTACCTTAACTGGACTTTCTAGAGTCATTACCTTGAATTGAAGACCAATCCTCCACAAGGGATTAGCTAATTAGTGTTTAATGAGTTTTCACCAATTCAATATTAGGAAGTGACTTGTGTAATCTAGACTGTATGCCCGGGAAGCCCTTAGTGATAGAGGATTGCTTTAATCAAACTTTTTATGTTATCTCTTCTACTTAATAACAATGAATGAAAATAGTGTAAGCACTCCTATATGATGTTTGTATATTCATATCAATAATTTTGTTAGAATCCCTACGAGATATTAAACATGAAGGTAGGGAGATGAACAATTCATAGAATCATTAACTAGCATTATAATGAAATCTAAGTCCTAGGATCGCCTTCCCAAACCATCTCCTCTCTTAACAACCAACCTCTCTCACTGGACCTCTCAACCTCTCTCTCACTCTCACTCTCACTCTCTCTGTCTCTCTCTCTCTCAACTTTTAGTTCACAAGCTTTCACTCAACTTTTGATTGTTTAGATAACTTATTTTGTGGACTCACTGATGCTTATTCAACATTATCTGAGGATCAATATTTTTATTACTTGATGATTTTACCGTGCACTTCTGGTGAGACAATAGTTTTGATTGTAAAGTTGTTTTCGATTTCATTTGTATTTACATTTGCTTTACTTGTTGTGTTCTTATAAGAACAAGGTTGTAAGAGGCTTCTCCGCCTTCGGAAGGTGTCCGAAAAGGAGAACGTCATAGTGGAGGGAGATCACTAGAGGTAGACCTTGGATTAGTCGCCTAAGAGGTGGATGTTGTTGGTAGAGTCAACACTAATAATCAAACTCAGGTTTTAATGTATAACAAAAGGTTAAAGTTAGATCATGTGTTTTCTAATATATGGACTAAGTGTGCAGACTAAAAGACTTGACGGGTCTAGAGGATCAGACACCAAGCTTAAGTCCAGTTAGGTCAGAAAAACTAGATAACTGGCAAGAAGCCCAGATAGGTCAAAGAGGACCAGATATCTGGCTGGAAGTCCAATCAGGTCAGTAGGACCAGACAACTAGCTGAAGTCCAAATGGGTATCTAGCAAGAAGTCCTGGTAGGTTAAGAGATTAGACGTCAAGTAGACAAGTCTTTAAATGGAAAGTGGAGATAAGAAATTGGAAAGAGAGTTCCAGTGAGGACAAGTCCCAGTGGGACTGTAGGCATTGGTCCAACTTAGATCTAATCTGAAAATTTAAGTTAAGACCAAGACTAGATCTTGGTCTTGGTTAAACAAGATTTAATTCATAAATATATAACTGTTCATGCATTTGTGTTGACTCTATTTTGCAGGTATTTTTTCTATTAGGCTAACATGTTTTGCAGGAGCTTAAAATGAAAAGTCAAGCTGGAATAAATAGTACTCCAGGTGCCTCAGTTGGTTGGAGGTGCCTCGGGTGAACAAGGGCTCCCCAAAGAGGAAGCACTGGAGGCGCCTCGGGTGAACAAAGGTGTCCTGCGCTGGATAGGCTGCGAGGATAGACGTTAGCACTGGAGGCACCTTGGATGTCTGGAGGCGCCTCGAAGCTGATCACTACAAGAAAATCCAAAAATAGTGACAGATTTAGTGACGGAAATATGATTTCGTCTCTAAATAGCAACGGAAATAGTGATGGAATCCAAATTTCGTTGTTATTTAGTCAACAGATATAGAATCCCGTCGCGAATGTAGCAACGAGAACCTAATATTTGTCGCTACTTAGCGACAGAATACTAATTTTGTCGCTACTTAGCGACGAAATCCTATTTTTGTCACTAATTTGCGATGGAATTAGGATTCTATCACTAGATTAGGGATCAAAATTAGAGTTCAATCCCTTATTTTGATTCCCATCCAAAAAGTCAGCTCCCACTCTCAATCTCTCCTCTTCGGCGATCTCTCTTCTCCAGCGCATCCCGCCAACGATCTCTCCTCTCTAGCAAGAGGTACACTCTCTCCCCTCTCTTGAACCCTCTTCGGCGATCTCTCTTCTCCGGCGAGCTCGTGGCTTCGAGCTTGGCCGACCACAAGCTCGCAGCCGCTAGCTTGGTCGGCCGCTAGCTCGCGGCCGCTAGTAGATTGGCCGGCCGCGAGCTCACGACCGCCATCTTGCATCTTAGGTTAGAAGTCAATATTGTAGTTTCAACTCGGGATAGCTCTGTAGAATATTTTCTGAGATTGTTACTCTTAGGTTAGAACTTAGCATAATGTTGTAGTTTCAACTCGAGATAGCTCTATGTTCAGAAACCCATGCTATGACTTCGAGTTCTGTCTGATAGCGAGAATCCAACAATTTAGGGTTCTTGTGCTAGTATTTTCCATAGAATTCCTGATATTGTTTATTAAGGTATTATGTAATTGTTTGTGATTGATTTTAGCTAAAAAATTTGTTGTAATTTGTTATGTTTAGGTATATTACATTTTCTGCTCCTCTCTGGTTGCTCATCTCCTACTGCCCATCTTCAGGTATAATTTATTAAACAGTACCTATAGTCACTAAATATGATATAGTATTTTGTTATGTTAGTGTTGGTACATTGACATCTATGTTAACTAGTATACCTTGAATTGAATGATTTACTTGTGAATGATGAGTTACTAAGGATAATAATCTATTGTGTATGAAGGCTTTAGTGGATGCTGAGTATTGTGAATAATACCTTTACAAAGACTCTATAGTGAATACAATTTTGGTCTATTAAATTATATTTGAACTATCTTAGCAACCAGTGTTTTATCCTTTTTGACAAATTTAGCTTTTAGATTTTTTTTAACTGAAGGAATACCTTGCATATCACTAAACATAATACCTTGCAAATCTCTCTTGAACAATCCTAAAAATCTCTTTTCTTTAATTAAAATCTAGTCCAAGAGAGATTTGTACTTGTAATTGTTTGTTATTTACATGACAAATTTGTACTTGTAATTGTTTGTTATTTACATGTATAGTTATATCATATTATACATTATTGTTCTGATGTGATTATTATTTCGAATGTATATGTGTTATAATGTTATTGTACAGATATAGACATGTTAGATCATGCACCAGCACCTGGTGGCCAGACTATTTTGCGGATTATTGGGGGTTAGTAAATATTGTTGTTATTAGTAATTTCCAATTTATATATATTTTTATTTGTAACATATTTTTAATACATTAATTTTGTTTTCATGAAGTTTTACTCCAGATGGTCATAGGGTGGCGACGTACATATCGAGCAAATTTAAAGAACAAGTGTATACTTCTGGCACTACATAGCATATAGACCAGGATATGCGAAAATTTTATTATGATAAATTTTTGATAAGTAATTTGAATATTCTTTTTTATACTAATTTGTAAACTTAAATTTGCAGAAAAAATATACTTCGGAGTTTGGGCACGAGGTGGAATTTAAAGAAACTTGGAACAATATTTGTGTCAAACTCTATAAGGATATGTTATATAAATGTAGAAGAAATGACACAAGACAATCCTATATACCAGAGGATATATGGGATGCATGGTGATCCATCTAGGCTGCAGAAAGATGATAGTCAAATTCAGCCACAGCTCGAGCCAACACAAACACTGAGCTGGCAGGCCCTAGCAACGGATCTATAAAGAATATAGCTGAATCCCGATCGATTATAGAGCATGTCATAGACTTGGTTAGTTTACAATTAATAAAGTTATATTAGAATTCTTTAATTATCAGTGAAAGTAAACGATTTAATTGCATTCTTTAATATTTAGGCAGATGAACTACAACGACCTCCTACTTGTTGGGAGGTATTTGTCAAGACACACAAGAAAAAGGATGACACATTTGTCGATCCTCGATCGGAGGCATTGGATGTAAGAATATAAACTTGAATACCATTAACATTTAACAATGTATAATTTTTCTAATTGTATATCTGATATGATTTTTTTTTTATATTTTCTTTAAATAGAATGAAATGACTGCCAGAGTTGCACATGCATCTCAGCCTGCTACAGAGGGAGATGAGGCGCAGACTCTATCCACCGACCAGATAAATGAGATTTATTATGATGTGATCGGTGGAAGGAAAAAGACCTCCTTCCTCTATGATCTTGGGTCCTAGGAGAGAGTCATATATGATCGTGTGATGGCTCCTGAGGTCAGGGGTTATCCCAGTGGATCATCTACTGAGGTACAAACTTTAAGGGAAGAAAACCTAGGTTTGAAAATTTGACTCTCGACATTAGAGAAACAATTTGAAGAGTTTTGGCAAGCCCAAAGAAGATATGAGGAAATTGGACAAGAAATGCGAGAATTCATGGCTTGAATGAGTCAAACGCCATATGTTTTTGACTCTTAGGAGACTCAGGACCCTCACAAAATTGATCAATAGCTGACATCTAATAGGTGTGTTGCCCTTTAACTTTTCTTTTTTTGTTTATCACTTATGAAATATGCAAAATAGATCTATTAATTTTTATTTTATATCCATCTCTAATTATATATTTTTTTTTCAAGAATTAGCATTCATATTCTATATCAGATATCACTATCAGCAGATATGAAAACTAGCATTCAGGTATTTTTTTAACTTGCAAAACTATTGTCTAGTTACTGATTTTTTTTATTATAGTACTCACCTTGTTTAGTTTAAATTCAATTTCTTTCGCATAATTCTAATGATGTATGACTAGTTTCTTTCTTGTTTTAGTAATAACCTATATTATTAAACTTTCTGTAGAATTGGATACTAGTAGCTAGTTTTGGAGTGAGATTGGATGCGTTAGCTATTCAGGTTTTTTTTATTATCGTTGGTAATGTATTTGGATTTATTAGATTTAGATGTTTATTAGTAATTTGAGATACTTGGATATTCATATTGTAGATTTGATATGAATTGGATTTTAGATTCATGTTTGTGATGGTATGAATTGAATTTTAGATTTTATATTCATGTTTGAGATTCTTGGATTTGATATGAATTCAATATGTATCGTTTGTAATGTATCATTTGTAAGGAATATGTGAATGAATATGTATCATTTGTGATGAGTTTGTACTATATCGTTTGTAAGGAATATGTGAATGAATATGAATCGTTTGTAATAGGTTTGTTATGTATCATTTGTAAGAATATGTTAATGAATATGTATCGTTTGTGATGAGTTTGTAATGTATTTGTATCGCTTATTATGTAAAGGAATATATGAATATGTTATTATATTATTTGTATGTTGTGAAAATCATCATTTGTGATGGTTTGTGTTGTGATTGAGAGTTTATATGTAAACAGGGAAGGTTCTATTGGAATTTTTATGGAATTTATCGATGGAAATTTAAATTCCATCGCTAAATACCAGGATTTTTTCGGGTTAGGGGATAGGGTTTTAGCGATGGAATTTAAAATTTTGTCGCTAAATATCAGGGTTATTTCAGGTTTATGGGTTAGGGTTTTAGCGATGAAATTTAAATTTTCGTCGCTAATTAGCGACAATATTTATATTTCATCGCTAATTAGCAATGAAATATTACATTCCGTCTCTAAATGTCAGGGTTATTCCGGGTTTAGGGGTTAGGGTTTTAGCAACAAAATTTAAATTTTTGTCATTAATTAGCGATAAAATATTACATTCCATCGCTAAAAGCCAGGGTATTTCAGTTTGGGGTTAGAGGTTTTTAGTGGGAACTATTAAATTTTAGTTGTTAATTAGTGACAAAATTTAAATTTCATCGTTAATTAGCGATGGTAATTAAGATTCGTTGCTAATGTTATTTAGAGACAGAATTTAAATTTCATCGCTAATTAGCAACGGAAACTTAATATCTATCGCTAAATGACATTAGCGACCCATTTTGTAGCGACACCAAATATCGGTCGCTAATCTATCACTTTGCCTAAATAATGACAGATATTTCCATCTCTAATTGTGTTTTTTTTTGTAGTGGATAAATGTGAAGGGTGAGTTTCACTATGGTGCAGCCACGTCAGCGCATCGGAGGTGCCCAGGGACACTGGAGGCGCCTAGAAGAGGATAAATGTCGATGTCATCAGATTAGATCAGCATGTATGGAGGTGCCCTGGATGAACCGAGACATCCCCAGTGCCTTATAAAGGAAGCTCACCGAAACAGTGCACAAAATGAACTTCAACTCGATTCCTCAATCAATACCGTCACGCCCTCACCTTGCAACTATTGTGATGCGACCTTATTGCGCCGAACTCACGCTTGAGCGAACTTCTACAGCAAGAACAACACCGACGTCGAGCTCCAATTCTCATGTCGATTACTGTCGGTAAAACAATATTGTTAATTCTTATTATACTTGCAGAAGAAAGTGTAGTGTTACACTTTCTTCATCCTTATATCCGACTTCTCTCTTCAAAGGTTCTTTGGGAGAGAATCTTAGTGGATTGTCCATTAAAAACGTCCCAAGGGGTGTGGGCCTTGGAGTAGTAACCATTGGGACTGCGAACCAAGTAACCGACTGTGTGTTGTTATTTTTGTTTTGTCTTAGTTTGTTTTTTCTCTACTACTCACTCGATTTTTGATAAGTTTTTTAAATCGAAAAGAAAAGGAGTTTTTAAAATTACACGAGATTCACCTCCCCTCTCGTGTACAAACGATCCTACATATGGTATCAGAGCCAGACTCGCTCAATTTTTGTGCAACCACAAACTTGAGCAAAATCTGTTTCTTTTTCAAAACCTTTTTCTAAATTCTTTTATACTACACTACTTATCCCAAGACCAAGTCTTGGAAACTTCTCTTGAATTTTTTTCTTGCAAGAATTAAATGACCCAAAGCGAGGGATACAACATTGCTCGTCCCCCACTTTTCAACGGAGATGACTTCCCATACTAGAAGAGAAGGATGGAGGTTTATCTGAAGATCAACATCGATCAATGGTTTAATGTTCTACAAGGGTACGTGACTCCGATAGATGACTCTGGTGTGCTCCTCGACCTAGAAAAATGGACCCCAAAAATGAAGAAGAAGGCACAAACTGACTTCAAGGCATTGAACACCCTCCAATGTGGGCTAACGAAGGAGGAACTCAACCGGGTCGAACCCTTCGACAATTCGAAGGAGCTTTGGGACAAATTGATCGAGCTACACAAAGGCATAAACGACTCCAAGGTAACTAAATTGGACCTACTACTTAATAATTTGCTTAACATAAAAATGTAGGACAGAGAAACTGCAAGCCAATTGCACACAAGGATCAAGGACATCCTCAACGGACTCCACCTGATAGACCATCAACTAGAAAATAGAGATGTAATTGTTGGTGCACGAAGTACCATACGATCAAACCTAAGTTTTGATATTGGCAAAGGGTCAAAGTTAAGTCTTGTTGTGTTCTAATATACTGATCAAATTTTCAGAAAAGTCCTAGTTGAGGCTAGGCAAGAGAAGTCCTAGTTGAGGTTAGGAAAGAAAGTCCTAGTCGGAGGAACTAGGAAAGGAAGTCCTGGTCGGTGGGACTAGGGAGGAAGCCCTGGGAGTCGAGCACACCAGGCAGGAAGCTCTGGGGGTCGAGGACACCAGGTGACAGTCTAGATGAAAAAGATCGAAGGTCTAGTGGAAAGTCCCAAGGGCCAAGATTGAGCTGAGCAAAAGTCCAAACAGGTTGGATGGACCAAGGTTTGACATCAGGTAAACTCTCCCAAGTGGAGTGGTGCGGATGTGCTCTCGAAAGGAGAGTAGTAGGCGTTGATCCAACCTAAGTTTCATGGGAGATCTGAAGTTGAGACCGGATAGCTGAAAAGCTATTGATCATACTTTTATTATGCCTGTGCTGACACTGTGATGCAGGAAGTACAAAATTTAAGTTGGTCCAAAAAAGGGACTCCAGGTGCCCAGAGTGGATCCAAGCGGCCGGAGATCCGGACGCTCTAAGTGGATCCAAGTGCTCGGATAGTTCAAAATCCAATGTGCATCTAGATGAGGTGGCACGTCGTGAATGGGAAATGAACATCAGCTTCCAGGCGCCCGAGAAGTGATAAAGTTGACACAGATAGAGTCATGTCCAGATGCTGCCACATCAACATTCCAAGTGCCCGGAAGGGATCCAAGTGCCTGGAGTAAGATAACTCACTGACGGATATGGATCGGATAACGTTGCTGGAGACACCCCTATCTGATCTAAGCGCCCGAAGTCATCTTTAAAAGGGCCTTCGAACTACAGCTTCATTGATCAACTTTTGTGCCATCTCCGCTTCCATTCTATGCCAAGACTTCAAAATTTCACTATGCTCAAGTTTCAACGATGCAACAACTACGCGATGCCGCTATGAGCTCAAACGAGCCTAGCTTTTGGTAAACATAGTTAATTGTTTTTTTGTTCATACTATCATTTCTGTATGGTTTTATTTCAAGGGTCAATAAATTTGTTACCGAACCCTATCTTTATAAAGAAACGAACCTTCTTCTCTTTCGAGCAAAAGGTTAATAGTGATTGTCCATCGAGAGTGATCAAACTAACTACGGACCTTGGAGTAGTAGCCATGAGGTTGTGAATCAAGTAAAACCAAAGTGTCTCTTTCTATTTTGTATTTAGTTTTTCGCTGCAACAACTTTGGTTTTTGAACAAATTTTGAATGCGTACGAAGCGCGTTATTCACCCTCCCCCCAACTAGCGCTTTCTCGATTCAACAGTAATAAGGTATGCCCTAAACTCTTTTCCTCGAAATGCACTGTGAGCATATAGTAGATGCTATAAAGTTTTGAGGAATCTTTCAAAGTTAAAATTAGATGAGCTTTTCTATGAATTAGAACTACACGAACAAACTAATTAAAAATCAGTTGCGAAGGGTATAGTTTTTCTTGCAGGTTCAACCAAGGAGATGAAATCGAAAACCCGCACTAAACCCTAATCTGAGGACGAGTCCGAATCAAATGAGGAGGAACTGTTAGGACCAAAGGAATTTAGATATCTCCACAATGGTATGATATTGTCCACTTTGGGCCTAGGCCCTCATGGTTTT
>JBBUKS010483888.1:0-16198 GCA_038050645.1 Hedychium gardnerianum
ACTTAAAACAAGTTTGAAAATTCAATTCTCAGATCGAGAAAGACAAAGTTTGGTTGGACCAAACAAATGACAAATATAAAAAGTTATTAGTCGAAATGGAAGTGCGGATGAGCCACGTCTTTTGAAGATGTGATGGACTTTCTTTGTTTTAATAATAAACCAAATTGGTTTGGTTTGATTATTGAATCAAGTGGTTTGATTTTGAATTAAACTAAGAGCTTAATGGGTTATGTTTTGGTTAAGGCTTATCGGGTTGAGCTTGGGCTTAGGAGATGACTTGCTCCTCAAGTCATTGATGAGGTGTATAAATATACCCCTCCATGAGGAGAATTCATTATTGTTATTGGATAACCTAATTTGATTAGGATTTCCTCGGTTTCTCTCCTCTCCTCTCTTTGTGCCACCCACCATAAAAGGAAAGGTTCCTGGTGTCGCCACCCCAAGCTCCACCGGCCGGCCTCCACCTCCGGTCGACCACCACCCATCAGCCAGCCACCTCCGGCTGGCCAGCAGGATGCCGGAGGAGCCATCTCCGGCCGGCCACCGCCGTTCCAAGGAGAAAGAACACTGACGGACAACTTGTTGTCCCCTGGCGGTTTGGCCTCTCCTGGCCTCCTCCGACCTTCTCTTTGGTGAGCAAACGTTGCTACCAAATCCCCAACGCTTTGGGGGTACTTCATACCTCGTCGGTAGCGATTTACGGACGCCAGACAGCGAAGAAAAAGGGGTAAACAACCCCCTTTTCAGGTCGGACAGCAACCTCCCCTTTTGGTTGTTCTTTCCGTTTGGTGTTGTCTGGTTGCTTCGCCACTGGGCACCAAACCTTGTCTTCACACGCAAGGCTAGTACCTTTTGTGAAGACAAAACTCGTGATTTCCGAAGTCGTCTCGAGGAGTTTTCAGCGTGGATACGAATAAAGGCAAGGCTCAACAGCGTTGTTCGGTTGATGCTCTTTTCACTTCACGTGATCCGTCAGGTATAATTAGAGTAAATTTAATTCCGTAAAATTTTATATTGCGATCATGTCTGCATGAGTTGTATCTTGTATGCGTACGGTGCGTGTGATGTAATAATTTAGTTTTATTATTACCATTTATGTTTCCGCTGTGCATGTTTATGAAATGTGTTTTAGCATGCACCGCATCGGGCTACCCAACATAATACAACAATTAAATGTTTTTGAGGACAAAGTACAGTTTCATGCAACTTGGCCCAGTATTGTATTTTAATTTTTTGGATTAATTTTCTTAATGATAATAAGTGAGATGGTTTGAGTACTGCTCACTATCTTGGTAACTAAAATCAGTAGTACTAAGTGGGAGTATAGGTTAAGATATACAATCATAACAAAAAGATACATATATACTATATCAAATCAAAAATTAGAGGAACTAAGAAATGGGAGTTTTTTAAGGAGTTAGACAGCTAATCATTACACTATTGCACTGCTTTGAGCTTAGTGGCAGAAAAAATTCTGATACAGATAGCTGAAGCATTATAGCTTGTGCCATCACTGTTGAATGTTGCCATCTTTAACATAACCCTGTATTTTTTTCCCCTCGTGCTATTTCAAGAAAAAAATGACTCATAGGTTTATCATAATTGTTTTATCAACACAAGGAAGTACAGACAGACATTTTATTGATGTTTATGTTGCAGGTCTATTGTATCTTCTGCAGCATGAAACTCACAATGGGCTGCTGGCTTCATCGCTTAAAGTTATCTTGCTTTTGATATCTGCAACTCCGTAGGATTCTTTCTCTGCTTATTCAGCCTCTACATGCTTTAGTATCTCTTCCTTAGAATTAGATCTATGGCCGTGCAATGAATATATCAAACAGTTTATTTTCGAAGGTTCGAAATTGCAAATTTCATAATGGTCTGGGTTCTAACCTGGGAAAGTACCATACTAGTGTGGCTTCTAAGTTCTATCGATATATATAATACTGTATGGGTTTATAATTTACACATTCCTATTGACAGTCTCTTGACTCTCCAATTCGACTACACTCATTATCCTCTTAACATAATATACTGATACAGAATTTTCATGTTTTCATATTCTTGTTTAACTTTAACCGTTTAACCTACAGAATCTGTTTAGGAATCACACTCTGCCTTCCCTAAGAAATCCCAGGCCTTAAAGATTTGAAAATTGCTCTCATTAAGCTGCATAAAAATCTCAATTAAAAATGATACTAGCTTAATTTGTAATTGTTGCTAATAACCTTATATCTACTTTTGGTTTGTCACTTAATGGTGAGGCCCCTTTGTTTTACCCAAATATTTCGCTACACTAATATTTTAAATTTTCTTATTATGATAACTTTGAGGGGATTAATATCTGAAACTTGGAAATATGAGATTAAGTTCATTTCTTGGTGATCATTTCTTGAACTTAATAGCATGCAAGTTAATGACCTATGGCATGGCATGGTTAATGAATCTCTTTTGAGATTGATTTACTAATAATTTTTTTTAGTGTCTACTGTACGTGTATATCAGGCAAAATTTCTTATTATCATATCATTGATTTTTCGACACCATATCACATATCTTTTCATCACTCATATCGAGCTTTGCATCCTTCACTGAGCTCGACATCACTTCACATTGGGCGGCGCATGCAAAAATCTCATGCTCTGCTGTACTAGATGTTGAGAAGGCTTTTACATTTGCAACTTCTCTTATTTTACTGAAAAAAAACTGTGCTTTAAGACTTCCTTCTTATTTGAATGTTAACTTACCTCCTTATTTTGATTTCCCCCCCAACTATTTGATAGCTATGAACGCATGCCCAGTAACTTGCTGCCAACTTTAATTGGATCTCTACACTCAAAAGTGAAGGAAATTCCTTTGTCTAAGAGTTCAAACATCGATCTTCTGGTATACCTTGGTTTGGTTTTTCTATGTAAAATAGTTGCTATTTCACAGTGTTGGTTCTTTTACAGGTCAATGGTCTTGCTTGCTTGGCAGTGTGCTTTTCCAGATCACCTCCCTCATTCCATGCCTTAAAATTTCTTGAGGAAGATATCTCACAAGGTTAGCTTTTGTTTTGATGGAACTATTTTCTTAGAAGCCAATTGAGATTTTCCACTATTTTTTTTTTCCATTTCTTCTTCATATGCCTTCTCTTGTTTTTTCTAGTATTAGCTTCTTACATTACATTTGTCTTTTGAACTATAGATCAATACCAGCTAGTCAGATATGTATAGAAATACAATTCCTGTTACTTTCTTTGCCCGATCCATATAGATGTTTACATTTTTCTAGTGCAGAGAAGTGTGGTATATGGCAATGAATATTGATCACTTCAGATTTTGCTTGGTGTTTAAGTTATGGATGCCAGTATTTTCATGGCGGTCCACAAGTATGTTTTAATTTCTATGCTATATTAGTCTATGGTAGTTCCTTTCTGATTCTTAGAGAGTACATATCTGCTTATTTATATTTGGCTGGTTCTTCCCTCCTTTCTTTTTCATAAAAAAGTTTAAGTTTGATGGTGTGTGATACAAATGTGTAACAATGCATTCTGATTTTTTTTTAAAATTCGTTCAGGTTTTTCCAATAATCAACCAGAGTCATCCATGTTTTCCTTTTTATTCCACTTATCAGACAGAAAAAATCATCCAAGTGTTATTTATGAGGCTCTTCAGGTACCTTTAATACTAATTTAATTGTTATCTGGAGGTTACTATTGTCCAGAGTAGCTTTTCCTTGACAAATTGTGATAAACTACTGACTAATACATCATCAAATGCTAGTTTTCTTCTATCTATACATCTTCGTCATAATATTATGGTGTATCAACAACTTCATTAGTTATTGTTTGACAAAGCGTGCTAAATGTAGAATGTTATCTTGCCTGGATGTTTGATAAGTCTATTCTAGCCTCCTAGTTTTCTGTTGGTGGCCTCTAAATTGTTAATGTAATTCACTGTGAAGACTTTGTAAATGATGATTAGCGCGCTAGGTCATTCTCAACGATTGAATTCATGAGTCTTGAGAAAGCAGATTACTATTGAGAGAATACATAACACCATGGAATTATTTTATGTTCCTAGGGTTCTACTTATTCAGTAGAATGAACCAGGGTTACTTCTCTAGTCCTTTTTTTACTGGTTTGTGGCAGCGTTTGGTCCTATCTTGGCTTCAAGGTAGTTGAAACCGTATGAAAGAAGAGGATGGATCACACAGCTTGACTGCACTAAATCCTTGTACTGTCCAACTTGCTTGAATTGCTGCTCATCTGTCCTCTAATTGTTTCCCTGCCGACTCGAACTACTGCTTGATCCACCTTGCCTGCCTTTGATTGCTCAACGTGCTTGATTGCCTCTTCCTGACCTGCGCTTGTTGCCCTGACCACCTGACCCCCTTCACTACAATAAACTAACTGCTCCTCCTTCACTGCCTTGACCACCTGATCCACCTTCACTACGTGACTATCTGACCTACTCAACTAGGTTTGCCTCAGATATTTGCCTCGCTTGATGTCCTCCCCCAGTTCAGATTGTCTAGTCTACCTTGACCTTTTAACTTGACTCAACTTGTCTGATCCATTGGGTTCCCTTGATCACTTAACAGCTTAACTTATTCAGCCTATTGACTCGATAGATATTAATATTCTAGGCCTGCTTTATCCCCTCAGATCATCTGGCCTGCTACGAATATGTATTCTTTAAAGAATGAAATGGAGTAGAAATATAATAGAACAATTCCATAAAAATCAGTATTTCAATTAATTTTTCTGATCAAATACAGTAATTATTATTCTGTCTAAATTCATATGGTTGGAATAACTATTCTTGCGAACCATTGCACCAGAAGGATGGATTGACCAGCCTGCCCACCTCACCTAGACTTCCCCATGTTTGGAATACCTGCCTTCCCTCAACTGCCCAATTTGCCCAGAATGCCGTACCTGCCCAACTTGTCCAGTCTGCCCAGATTGCTTGACTGGCCTACCTAAATTGCTTGGAGCCCAGATGCCTGCCTGAACTGCTCACCTGATATGTTTGGACTTCCCAGACTTCCCACACCTTACCTAAATGCACCATAAGAACCCACTGGATTGCCTAGATCTTCAGCTATCATCCAAGAAACTTGCTTAATATCATATGGTTTCCTATTTGTGTCAATTAGTATCTGGCATCACTTTTTTTTTTTGTTGGAGAAATAAAAATGCAAAAATGTGGATAAAGGGCTGGATAAATTGATGATTATGAATGTACATTAACTTCATGTTTCTGAATGATAGATCTTTATATACAACCAAACATGTTTCATTTTGGCAATATTTTACAGATTTTGAGAGCAGCATCACACAACTATCCAAGAATAGCAACTAGAATATGGGGACACGTTTCTGTTACTGTTAGTGAACTATTGCTGGTAGGTCATTGTGATTCTGACTCTGAAATTTGTACCAGTTCTTGCAAGGAAGAATTTAGCAAAACTGCCAGTGCAACAACAGAAAAATGTCTAATGGCTGCAATTAAGGTTAGCAACTATTTTTTATCCGAATTACCCTTGCAATTCTGCAACTACATATAAGTAAAAGAACTATGATTTTTCCTTGTCCACACTTCCACCACAATGCCAAGGAATGAATAGCTTTCTTGAATGTCTGTAAGATCGACATGTTCAACATGTCGATCCGTGATCTGTGTGCAGGGAAGAGTCTGTGGTAAGGAACAACAATGCAATGTTACAGTAAAGACAAAGGCATTGCTTTGATCTCACTTGAATTATGGTGAAAACTGTTATTGTGACTTTTTTTCCTTTAATCATATCCTCTAATAGTGTATTAGTTAAGATATGTACAGCGAGATTCCTCATAATAAACCAATGTTACAATTACTCCATGACTTTCATCTGCATAAAAAGGCCTTATACTAGGAAACTTAATGTGCATGACTCACCTCACAGTAAATGGACTGTAAGCAGTCACTTTTTTTTGAACCTTCACAATACTGTCAACAGTTTGATGTAAATACATTTCCAGGATTGCTCATGCATTCAGCCAATCATGGTTTGTTCTTTGACTATGAGACTAATTTACAATTAGCTATACTGTCATTCCATCTGTTTGAAACAAATATGATAAATCCCTTCAATATTCATGTAGTGATTATATTATGCTCTGTTAGATTTCTGTACTAAGGATGACAAATGCTAATTTAGGCTTTTGATCATTCTCTCTCTGTTTTAATCATTCAAGTGTTTAAGGTTGTGCTTAGGTCCTTGATGAGTGCCTTCGGGCAGTTTCTGGGTTCAAAGGAGTAGATGATTTTCAAGATCTTAGACTGCTTGATATCCAACGCATCTCCAGTTCCACCAGAAGCAAGAAGATTTCATCCGCACCTTCTTTTGAACTTGATGACCTAGATACCCCCAATGGCGTCAGTACCTCTCATGGGATTGACCAGTGGAATGAAGTGATTTCTAATCACTTACCCAAGTCTCTGCCACATGCCTCCCCCATGGTAAGTTATGGTTTACTTAACGAGTAACCTTTCTGTAATCAAGTAACCCATCTTATACATGCCCTTTTTTCTTTTCTATTGTTAGCTAAAACTTAGATGGCTAATGAAAGTGTATTTAACTGAATTACACTCTTCCTGAGTCCTTGCTGCTACCTGTTGATAGTGCTTATATCACTGCTAATATGCACATACTTTCTGTTGTGCTTTGGTTTGCTAAACAGATTGTCAGTGATAAAATAATTGCATGTTTGAAAATTACTAAGTAGCACAGTGGTTGGTAGTTAGATAATCTAATCAGCCAGCATTCCCTGCCAACATTAACAAATTTTTTACTTGATTTTCTGTTTAAGCTTTATTGAAATTGGAAAGAATGGTTACTGTAGTTTTCCATAATTTAGTTTTATTGAGAACATTGTCTTCTAGATTGCTTTTCACAGTTAACAAAAATTTTGATCTTTCTTTTAGCTGAAGCCACAACAAAAACAGATATGTAACAACCAACTTGCTTTGATAATGCCACCTTTGTTTAGCTTCTTGTACAAACTCCAAACCACTTTTGTTTGGGATCTAGTGACCACTTTATTTCTCCTTCTTTGTATGTGGGGCAGAGGTGATTAATTTTATGAACTTGATACCAGAAGAAATGCCTGAACTTTATAGGTTTCATATTTCCTAGGGATGGATCACTGAATTTTTTTTTCTCATGTATAACATGTGAAACCCAACTTTAGTATTTAGTCTTTCCTCCCCTCAACTCAAGGGGAAAAAACCCTACTGTCTAATTTGCCAATAATGTAAATTGAGCAGCTACTCTGCAACATCTATAAAGTGGGTGTTAATTAATAGTGATCTGATTAAACTTCAAAATGAGTATTTTACAATTCATACTTCATTGTGTTGCATTATGATATTCTGGTGCAGTTAGAATTAGCGAGTTAGTCTTGTTTAATCCAAGGGTGTATGCTCTTGGATTGCCAAAATGCATTTTCAATGCTTACCTTAGTTTTGTGTTTGAACTCATCCAGGTGAGGGCAGCATCGCTTACATGCTTTGCCGGGATGACGTCTAGTGTTTTCTCCTCCCTCACTAAGGGAAAGCAAGAATTTGTTATTTCTTCAGCTGTAAGAGAGAATCTTGGCTTAAGATGTTTTACAATTTTCAATATAAAAAAAGAAGGAAAAAAAATCGAAATTGATTTTGGTTAGTGACAAGTGCAAATACTCCATAGGTTACGGCATCACTGAGTGATGCAGTTCCATCTGTCAGATTAGCTGCATGTCGAGCTATTGGTGTTCTAACATGTTTCTCATGCATAGTTTCTCGGTATGTCTTTCATGCAATCTCGTGTCTCAGATTTCAGTATTTATAAATTAATGGTCTAAAATCTAAATCTAATACTTTCATACGTTTGAAATGCTTTTCCAGATCAAAGGTGATTAATGAATTTATTCGTGCAGCTGATTATAACTCACACGATCCTCAATCATCGGTACCTAACTTCATCAATTTTACGTTATAGCTAACTGGCTATCTGGGTTTCCAAGATTATATTTCTTTGTTATGGGAGAACTTTAACATGATCAGCCCAGTCATTCCATATTTTAATTTAAAATGGCTAAGTCTTGTTACATATCTTTTGCTTAAGGTTCGGATTACAGCCTCATGGGCTCTGGCAAATATATGTGATGCACTTCGCCACAGAGAAACTGAATTGATTTCAGTTATCTGTGAAGGTTAGTTTGGGTGCCACATAAGTTTTCAGGATTTTGAACCGCATGTCATATTTATCCACAAATTCTCAAATGCAGATGAAATAACACATCGCAATTCTATCTCTCTAATAGTTGAAAGTGCTTTACGGTTAACGAAGGACAGCGATAAGGTCAGATTATCACTAGCAAACACATTGCTTGTGAATTCTGTTAGTCATGATGACTTCACCTATGACTTTATTAACTCCAATGGCTGCTTTATTCTACTTATTTTGCTTTCCCTCATTCGTATTTATAGATAAAATCAAATGCTGTGAGGGCTCTCGGGAACCTATCAAGATTCATCAGTTTGCCTTCCTACTCAGCAGCTGAAAATTTAAAGAGGTACTGCTTGTTTTCTAGAAGTTCAAGCTAGGGCTTTGGCCTTTCCCATGTTATACTACACATAAGTTTTGACTAGATCTCTCTATTAGCAGTTCTTCTATGCTAAATTTTAATGGAAATCATTTCTGGCTTGAGAAAATGGTGCAAGCATTTGTTTCTTGTGTGACTACTGGGAACGTGAAGGTATTTCATCTACATGGATACTTTGTCATCAGTTTTATTGACTAAATTCTGTCCTCAAAATTCGTATACATCCTCGTTTCTTGTGTGATTACTGGGAACGTGAAGTTATTTCTTCTATATGTCTACTTTCTCATCAGTTTAATTGACTAAATTCTATCCTAAAAAATTGCTATTCATCCTTGTTGCAAGTTTTGAGTAATATTTTGTTGGTCAAATGTTTAGAGAAGGATAGGGCATTACTGATTCTTATGGAATCCAAAAACATTCACAAACTTAATCTTTTGAGCAAATAAATACATGACTAATTGATTTTTTAAACTTCTATTACCTTTGACTGTTTGGTGTTTCAGGTTCAGTGGAATGTTTGTCATGCGTTGAGCAACTTATTCATGAATGAGACCATAAAATTCCACCAAATGTCTTGGTATGGTGTCAATAATTTGTCTTTGTAATATTCTAGTTTAGTTTAACAAGCATTGTCTCTGCTTTTTATTAGCTTATCATCATCTTTACAAAAAAAAAAAATTTGCCAGCTTAGTTCTGATTTACATATTCTTTTGAAAATTTGAGAAATTATTATGGAGTCATGTTCTTTCTTCTTGGTTTATATATCTATAGTTGGTTTGAGAGTTTAAATTCTAATATTTGAACATTGACTCATGTTTGCAGGGCACCTACTGTTTACAGTATTCTTCTATTGCTCCTCCGTGACTCTACCAACTTTAAGATTAGGATTCATGCAGCTGTTGCTTTAGCTGTTCCAACCTCAAGGCTGGGTTAGTGAACAATTCTATCTCATGCTTCCTATTTTGTTTTTTTAATTTCATTAAAACATTAGTATCCAGACTGCAGCGAGCAGTATGTGCATTTATCTCACTTAGGCTGTACCATATGGATGGCTTGCTCAGCCTGCTTGACTGCTAACCCTGCCTGAACTATCTGTCTGGAGTGGACTCACCCTGCACGAGCTCCTGACGTGGAATCTAGGCAGATAGACATTAAACAAAGAGAAGTTATTTCTATGGTTTCACTCTTGCTTGTATCTCACATAAGGCTAACCATGTTATCAGATTTGTCAGCAGCACTTAATCAGTAGCTGCCATCATTATAATTCATTCCGTTATCACTTCTCATATGATGCAGTGCTGAAAGACTCAAATTATTTATATTAACTAACTGCATAAAAAGAATAGTCCTTAACAGTTTTCCACCTTGCCTGTTTACCGTGAAGCTTATGGGAGCTCATTTTCGGATGTCGTTCAAAGTATAGAGCATGTACGTGAATCACTTGTTTTAGATATTTCCTCCACACCGTCAAATTTCAAATACAAAGACAATCTTGCAAAGCAGGTTAGTTTTTGTATTACATTAATTTCAAAATCATACTCCTGTTTATTACCTCGTAAGCATAAATTTTTGTTGAACAATCTGTCTTTCCAGATGACTTTGACAACTTTGCACGTGCTGGGCTTTGTTTCACCTAGTGATGACCTGGCATTGCGAGATTTCCTCTTTAAGGTTGTGATGATGTCCTTTTTGATTATGCTGATCTTTTATTATTTTTTTGGGAAATTTCACCTCAATTCTGTTACGTAAGGTTCTCTGCATATCTGCTAATGTTGTTCTTAAGCAAATAAATAACTATTCAATCTCATTAAGAACCATTAACATGCATGCTACATATAACATGATAGATTGTTTCTGAGCGTTATAATAATTCAAATGTTAGCAAATCCTATTTTGAAGTTAGCTTTTGGTATTACAGGCAATAACAGGTAGAGTACCTACTTTTTTTGGGTATTACAGCACTCATATCTGATTAAATATCTGCTACCTGAATTAGTTTAAATATCCTCTACCTGAATCAGTTAAATATTCATTTTAAATGACAAATGAGTACTTGAATCCATGGATACTCAGAACATATTGAAATAATTATATTTTTTAAAAAAAAGAATTTTAGAAGTTAAATTTATATTATATAAAAAAAATTTAAAAAAAATTATTTTCAAAATGGGCCATTTTGTGATAATCCATTTATATATTAGGTCTTGTTATGTTACTTTCACTTTTTATCTTTGTTAATGGTGGTTTTATTCAGGTTGGGTTGGTCGGGTCGGGTCGGGTCTAATATTGTCATACTTAAATGTGATATGTTGGTATCTAGGTTCTCCTTAGTAAGCAACCAAAGGTAAAACTTTTGTTTAATATTGCCAGAAAGACCACCTATTTGCTCTTCAATAGGATTTGTCACAAAATTATGAATAAAGTTGTCGTCATCATCACAATTATTGGGTGAATGCAAAATTGCTCAAGTGGGCTGGACAAAGATAATTGTCTGATGTCCTGGATGACTCCAGCCATTGGACCTTTCCTAACCTGAAAAATATGTTGGTATCCCAGATACCCGTGAATACCCTTAGTTTTGAACAAATCCAAACTTGAGTATTAAGCATAATAGAGTACCCGACTTGACTTGTACTGGTTGTTTATTAGCAGAAACTTTATCATCAGGTACTTTTGCTCTCCCTATTTAGGACCAATAAATTAACATACTTTCATGTCTTGTGATGGCTCAGTTTAAATTTGTATGTTAGAAGTTGAACTTTGGATGTAGCTTAAGTTTTGACTAAATTTACTGCACGAGCATTGTTGAGAGGCATTTCGAATTAAAGATTAGAAATAATGGATGGACTGCTTGTCCTGCTCTGCCTACTCAGATCACCTGCCTGGACTGCCTGCCAGACTGCTCAGTGTTCCGACTGCTTTGTTAGACCTTGCCATGAGATTGAAGAATGGTTCTATTGGAATAATTCCTTTCAAATAAAATTCTCTCATTAGCTATCATATGGATCTAATACAAATCCTCCTGTGTATTTTTGTTTTGCAATTGCATGACATGGCGAATCCATCTTATGCAATATGGATACTTACCTTGGTCTAATCCATTTTTTATGGAAATGATCCTGTTACTTTTTTCCTTTCTCGACAATACCAAATTTTGGACTATATACTAACAAAATTGCATTTTATAATTATTGCAGAAAGCTCCTCTTCTAGAAGAGTGGTTCAAAGGACTGACTTCAACTTCAGCAACTTGTGATCTACCATCATCAAAGGGATCTTCTTCTACTCACAATGAGGAAGATGCATTTCTCTCTTCCGTAACAGACAAAACTATTTTATTGGCGGGATTGGAGTCCTTGATCAATGTCTACAGAAGCAGCAATCACCATACTGTTTCTCAGAGATTTGAGAAATTGTTGAACAACCTATCATAATCTCTGTCGTTTGAGCAGGAATCTCTCATCAATATTTATGTGCATCTGGAAAAATTGCATTATATAAGGAGAAATCATCGGCCGGCTTATAACATGACTGTAGCTTGCGCATGTTCTCCCCCTATTACATGATTGGTTTCCAGTTCAGTTATAGGAGATTCTGAGAGCCAAGCCATGGCTTTCAACCATTTTGTCGCATATGCAACATGTAGGTTTCTATTCTTTTTTTTTGTTGTAAAATTCAGTTTGTATAATTCCGTGTGAAATTGTATATATACAAGTTTCCTAATTTAGTTGAAATCGTAAGTGCACTACTGTTGCATCTATAGATTTCTATGCGTTCTTCTTGAGTATTACGTTTCTTCTTTTATGCTTCAATCCATTTCAGGGCACACAGGAACGCATACCACCTCCTACGATAAACAATCATGGGAAACAGGTGAGATGCTTTGATTTTCTCCGAAATCATTACCTGACTTGTTGGATCTTATGGTTTCCTGATTTTCAATTTCTAGAACTGGCCCAATCTCTCAATTCAGTTTGGACTCTTCCATTCAAGATGTCCAAACTAGATTTCCTCTCATCCATTGTTTATGTTTTTGACAATCTATTTCTTTGATTTGAGGGTATTATAAAGGGATTTTTTATATATGACATGTTGTCCAAATGATGTGCCACGCCTCACACGAGTATCTATTGCTTAATTCTTGTAAAATGACGGCCTACTGAATTTGCTTGCTCATAAATGTGAGGCTCCAAGATCACGAGCTATTTTCTGCTATTTTCTTCAAAGAAGTTTAGCATGCAGTCCCCAAAGGCATCTTTGTAGCCTTAGACAACCTACATGTTACTTACTACCTATATAATGCATAAGATAGGATTGGTTTAATTATCCTAATTGTTTTTTCCTCTAAAAATACATTGCTAACTAATTGAAAGGCCTTGAAAGACAACGTGGAGAACCTGTTGAATCGAGGGCAGATTGTGTTTCTGATAAAGGAAAGTGCAAGGTTATGACAAAGGATAGTTTGATTCTGAAGTGATTGCATGACAAATGGGGAGGCATCACTGGAAGTGATACTCTAATTATGTGGGCTTTTTTGTCACTCGTCTCTCTTTTCTTATTTAAGAGTGATTTGTGTTCAGAGAAAAACTCCTTTCATCTCATAGTTATTTGATGATTAATTATAAATTGATTTTATGATTTATTTTCTTTCACGTAATTTTGAGATGAATTGTGAGAGGCGTTTGAAATGAACGTAATCACTTTTTATTACAATTGTTTAAGGGCGACATGTTCTCACAACCTTAGTTGAGATGATAAGTGAAGGATAGATTTGTCTAATGAATGAAAGGTCAAATCCCGAGATTGACGGGATATAAATCTTTGTGCCTTGGCACAACTCACCCTTCCATTCATCTTATTTTTCAATTATCATGATTTATTTCCCACGTGAAGATCTTGGAGTGGATTGATGAGGGCGTTAAGACGAGTGTAATCGTCTTTTACCCAATTAGTTAAGGGTGACATATTAAGTGGATTGCATTTTATTCTGTGATTTTTTATCACCATTCTTTGTTTTTTATCATAAGATATTTCTATACCATATTGAACGTGAAAGCCTGAGATTGTTTTTCATTTAAACTATTAGCTCAAAAGTAAATTATATGAATTTAGACATAACTCAGCTATAAGTATTGGTCATTTCTTTTTCTTCTTGATTAAGGAGCCATAGTGATTAGCCACTACTTCCAACCACCAGTTGGTGAGGGTGTAGACAACAATGTGGCCTTGCATGAACATTTCGGTCAAGATGATTTGCCATTTGAACCTTCATTTTCACTTATACCCTAAAGCATCACTCTTTCTTTTCATCACTGATAAGCATCAGTTCTTCTTTTCATTAATCTTCATGTTCAAAGGCACTGATCTTTTAAAGGACTTCATTGATCAAAAACTACACAATCTAAATCTGCAGTGTATTGTAATAAATTCATCCTTTGTTTCTATGGAGCCCTCCCTTCTGCAAGTAATGAACAATTTTTGATCATCTAACATCAACACTATTATACTTTTGCTTGTTAGAGAAGAGAAAGGAAAATAAATTGAGCTTGTGCTTGAGAAGAAAATTACAGATTTACTGTCTGGCGAAGAGAAGGAGAAGAAATAAATGAGAAAAAATAGCAAAGGAAAATAAAGAAAAAGGATAGGCGAAGAGAAGGTTTTCTAAAAATATATTTTAATTTATTTTAAATCAATCAAATTCATTTAAATTTTAAATTTAGTTCGATCATAATTTAATTAATTCAACCCCAAATCAATTTCGATTTAAACCAACATAATTTTTTTCTCAATACCTATTCATTATATTTATTTTGAAGCCGATCAAATTTTAATTTAGCCCCCTTATTTTATGTTCTATGATTTAATTTATTTGTTTAATATTATATATTTATTTTTAAAATTTAATATTTTAAGTGATGATACTTTTTTTAGAAAAGCGGTACATAGTTTAGGTTGAGAATTTTTTAAATATATAATTAAATTTTAAATTTTCGATTATAAATGATATTGAATTGATCGGTCATAATAGTGATGACGACTTTTTAAATATATATTATTATTATTTTTTTAAATTCCAAGGGCGGTCGCACGCCCCGTCCCCACGTGGCTTAACAACTGATTATATGCTACATGTAGAAGTACTCCGGTGCAACAATTTTAAAATTTGACTTACAAATATATCTATGAAGGGTTTGGTAAGCAAATTCCTTCATTTTAAAATTCTTGTCCTACTGAAAACCTTCTTTACTTGGAAATTAATATTTAATATTATGGAAAGCAGAAAAAAGAAAAAAATTAAAAAATGTTAAATAAAAAGGAAAGGAAACGTTAACAACCACTAAATTCAAATTAACATTATCATATTTTAACAAAACAAATGGAAGAAAGTTAACTCCCTTCATTTTTCTTTAATTTCATTTCCATCTTTGTTAAACAGTTATTAAGTGCCAAAAATACCTCAAACGTGTCTTCGACAACTGTATAATACAAACCAACGTGACCCCAAGTCATGCACTATGATTCGCGTTCACCTTTACGTCGTATAAAAGTGGAAGAAGCGCGAGCCGACTAGTTCATCATCGAAATGGAGATTCCGGTGGATAGCAAGTCGTCGCCGAAGCTTCTCCGGCGAGTAGCGAAGCAGCAAGAGGTAAGCTCGCCGCTGTTGTCGTCTCCGGAGAGCAACAAGCGGTGCCTCCCAGTCCCCACCTTCATCGTCTGTTTGATTTGCCTCAACATTTGGTGCGCCTTCCTCTTCGTCCACTCCTTCCATTTCTGCATCACCTCGCACAAGGTCGACCTCTACTGCATATCCCTCAGCACCGGCAAGCATCCGAAGCTTTCCGCCGCCATAGACCCGGCGGTTCCCGATGGCGCAGCCGGCGGAGAGCCGGAACAGAAGTGGCTCGAGAAGGAGAAGTTAATGGACCTAGAACAGATCCCAAAAGGCCTGGAATCGGCCCAAGAATACATGAAGAACCTCAGCGAGTCGCCCGAGGTGGACCGGACGCCGGAATCGGTCGAGTTAGTGAACCGGATCGAGGCGGCCGGCGCGGACCGGAATCAGGAACCGGTAGAGATGGGGGTACGGGAGGAGTCGAAGCGGTTGGAGGAGCAGTGGGGGATCGTGGCGGTGCAAAGCTACATGAGCCAGCTGCGCACGTTGGCGGCGAAGGGAGCGCACGTGACGGGGGAGAGGGGGAGCTGCGACGGCCGAGGGGTGTACGTGTACGATTTGCCGTCCAAATTCAACCGGGACCTGGTGGCGATGTGCGGCGACTTGTTGCCGTGGGCAGACCTGTGCAAGCACTTCGCGAACGAGGCGCTGGGGGAGAAGGCGGAGGCGCTGGGGCCGAGGTGGTACGGGAGCCACCAGTACTTCCTGGAGCCCATCTTCCACAACCGGATCCAGAACCACCCATGCAGAGTGCACGACCCCGACGCCGCCAGGCTCTTCTACGTGCCGTTCTACGGCGGGCTGGACGTCGTCCGGTGGCACTTCAGGAACGTCTCGACGGAAGTCAAGGACGCGCTCGGCGTCGAGCTCATCAGGTCGGTGGCGAAGATCATTGGCTTTAGTGAAATTTG